>JAPDPK010000055.1:4537500-4692441 GCA_031772115.1 Heritiera littoralis
ATTTATTCTTATAAAATTCTTGAACTCATTATAAGATCTCTGAATTATTTCAAGGATTATTTATTTATTGCTAAAGTTTGTTAATCTTGCAACTTCATTGTCATTACTTGAAATATCGCTAACTACAACGTGCATCATTGTGAGACCCAATTTTATTACACTGTACATTATACTTGTGAATTATTGATAGTGAAATTTAATTATTTAGTGGAATTTAAATAATGATGGAATGAATTTCCATCCTCAATTTGGAATTTTTGGGTTCATGAATTGTAGTATAATGTATAAAGTTGAAACAAATATGAGAAGAAAAAGAATCAGAAAAATTATGCATGGAAGAGTTATTCCATGGCATAAAATATCAACAAAAATATTAATAAGAGAAAAGAGAATTTTATATCACATGTGAGGTATTTTGGTCGTATGGAATATACAAAGAAAAAGGGAATCAAACTTGAATCATATAGCAAAGAGGGGGAAGCTTCCACGCCAACTACATGGCTGCATGTAGTGTTCGGTTTACTCCTCAAAGAGGTGTGAAAGCAGAATTTTCAAGATAAAATTCTATTAAATGATTTCACATGGGATTAATTGTGATTGGTTGAAATGGTATGAAGGTGGTAAGAAGAGTCAAGAAAACATGGGCAACACGTAAAAGAAAATCCTTTGCTGCTTTAGTATGAACGGCTGGAAAGTTTAAATGGAAGAAAGAGCAAAAATTTATGAATAAAACAATATTCAATAAAGAGAAGATTACACATAAGACAATGATTAAAAGTCTATTGGATGAAATATGCCATGGAAGAAAATGGAAGTCAACAAAGGTGCAGCAAAAGTGGACTTCCACGCCACTTTAGCTGCTGCTACATGTTCTTCTTCAGTCTTTTAAAGGCTGATCAAATTTGCTTGTTAAGTGTAAATTAGATAGTAAATAATATTTAAAAGAAGTTAAAGTAAATGTTACATAAGGAAAGTAATCTCATTGGTTGAAGCTTTGAAAAGAGAAGAGTAAAGAACAAGGATAAACTGAATGGTCAAGTAAAGTCCACACCAACTTTGCTGCTTGGAGACGTTTCTACCTAGTCTTTCTAAAGGATGCCGAAACATGACTTTATGAGCAAAAATATTAAGGAAATATAGTATAAAAGGGACATGGAATTAATTAAATTTTGACATGGCTAGAGTCTTAATTGTGAAGTATAAAACAAAGAAGTAAAGGAAGTGTAAAATGGAGACTTTCACGCCACCTTGAGCTGCAGTTTTTCTTCATGCATTAAATAAATTTTAATGCAACAAATGATGAAGAAATATGATAAGAGGATAGGTGGATTATTAGTATTGGTTAATATGGACAGAAAGAAAGAATAAGAAGCAAGAAACTTCAGCAAATTTGGTTGTCTCCATCGAATTCTCTGCTTCCACGAGCCTTATGTTTGTTGAAGTGTTTTCGGTCTTCACTTGTTTCTCCATAAAAATCCCTTAGCAAATATCAATTGCTTGCCAAGTTGTTAACCTAATCTTCTTCATAGACCATATATATATATATATATATATATAATATATATATATATATCTTAAGACCAATTAAGATACCAAGCTAGGAGACTAACGAGGGGAAGGAAAACCAAAACAGAAAATAAAATTCTGTTTTGAGACACTCATTCGGTCAATGTGAGATTTAATGGTTTCTTGAGATTGAATGATATAATTCTATGATTTCAAGCATGAGAAGCATGATTATAGTCTTGCTTTTAATTTATTCTTGTCAAATTATAGAAATAGAATAAATTCAAATCTTGAAGTAGATGAAGAATAAAATGAAATTGAGTTGAAATTGTAGTTTAATGATGGAAAATCATTAAAGGAAACTAGATAAAATGAAAGAGAAGCTTAGAATTGAAGTAGGTTGAAAAGAGAACTTTAACTATTGAGGAGACCTACGGTTGAACATGGAAGTGTGAAAGCATTTAAGGCTTCATGCAAGAAAAATGACAACAAGGGGTTCACGTAGACAAGAATCAAATAGAAGCAAATGTTGAAAAGTCAATAAAAAATGGCAATTAGAGGTATTCGGCCATGACTTTGAAAAAGGAAAATTATGTTGAAAATTAGGGGTTTTGGTAAAGAATCATTATAGAAATTAAAAGAGAATTTTCGGTACAATTAAAACCGAAAAAGGAAGTGGAACGAAGAAATTGATTTTAAATAGTAGTATAATTTATACTAGTTGTATTCATAACATGAAGTTAGTGGCTGCATTTTATGAATTTTAGTGGTTTAAAAATAAGAAAAAAATTATTAATAATTTTCGATAAAATTATTTTGCAGCCGAGAAGTACGATTTCGGTAGACGCAACCGGGAAGCTCGATTTCGTAAGACCAGGTAAGGGAGTAGTATGTGAAGTGAAATGCATGTCCTGTGGAGTAAAACGTTATAAAAATATTGAGAAAATGATTTGGTTTGAGACATGCATTAATTTGATAAACTGTTTTTGCAGACCATGATTTGGGCGAGCTATAAAGCTGACCCCTATGTTGTTTTCTGGGCAAGCCAAAGAAAGGCGGCCCCTGTTTTAATAAAATCCGGGCAAGCCAAAGATAGGCGACCCCTTTCATATAATTCTGGGAGAGCCAATAGTGGGCAATCCTTTGTTTTTTTAAAGAGAAATATTTTGTGGGCGACCCCCCAGTTCAACTCGGTGTGAAAGCCACAGTGGGTGATGTTAGTTCGCCACATAGGCGAATGAAAACATGCGAACTCAATCCACTGCGAGGGGCGAGCCGTAATGGGCGAGTTGGTAAGAGGCGAGCCGGTTTAACTTGTGTTTTTCTCATACGAAAAATGGTGAAATTACTGGCTGTTTTTACTGTGTTTTGTAAACAGAAAATATAATACTTTTTGGAAAACGATCATTTTAAAGAAATAATGAAATGTGTGAAATATTCCTTAAAGGTTCTTTATAAGATATAAATTGATTTTGAGACTCTAGGCCCTGAGTTTCATGCGTTACTATTCACGTGGCTGATTAGTGCCATAGATCTAGCTGTGTCCTAGTGGGGATGTGAATTGGAGTTTTGGCCTAAGGGGCACACTCTGAGAAAGTCGTGAGGGGCAATGGCCTACGGGTGCACCCCAAAGCGGACGACTTGTGCTCCTGTGGGAACAATGATAGCATGATTTAATTGTAGGGTGATGCCTAGTCTCAACTTATTGATTTCTGTTTACTGAAAGGATTTATTGAATCCTATTTACTGTTTACTATACTATATTGTAAACTGTTTTGCCAGTGATTTGAATATTAAAGACTGTTCACTATATCCACTGTTTTCCTATTAGGTATGCTATTAGGAAAAATAAACATTTTGTGGTATATAGTTTTGGTTTTATAAAGCAGCATACAACTTCTTTACTGAGCACATTGTCGCTCACCCCCTTATTTTCACTCCACAGGTTATTGATTTGGATTAAAAGGTTTACCTTCCAGAGTTATCGGCTGCTGGAGTTAGCAGATATACGATAATGAAGGTACATTGTATTCTTTTATATATTCAGTAAAATTGTACAGTACTACTTTGATTAAAAAGGGAATGTAGGTTATCTAAAAAATTTTTGAGGTATTCATAGTTCTATTTTGGTACTGAAACGAAGGTACTATTTATTTCTTAAAGGGTTAATAGAGTGTTAAGCATCACAGACAGCCCAACCGGTAAAAATGTGTGAATAAGAGTAAAATATGTGATTCAGGATGTTACAATCATAGTACTAAGCTTATTCTATATCTCTTATTTATTCACTAACATAGTATAAAGTTTGTATTTTTTACAGGGAGGGAGGTAAACGATGTTGTTTTAAAAGCAACGTTATTTGGTGAAATGGCACCTCCTTTTAAAAACATCAGCTCGAGAACACCACAGAAGGGAAAGAAAATACCTTAGAGAGTAGAGGGAGCTAGAGCAAATCGCAACGCCAAGACCAAGAACTAGCATGACAAGATAATTATCCTAGTTCATTGTTTCAAGTGCGGGAAGGTATCAATTCATTGTTTGACATGCACGAAGGTATTCTTAATTTTCTCCCTTCGAAGTGGATTTAGGGTTTTGGTGCTTTGTTGATTTTAACTTGCAATTTTGTTCTTGTATTTCTAGGTTATTGGTAACAAATGGGATGCTTACCTTGATCTTCTCCAAGCCGACTATACTGAAAGGTTTGTAACAATATCTATTCCTCTCTTTTATTTAATAGTTTTCATGAATTAAATGATTGCATTGTTCGATGAATAATTTGTTGTGCAAATCCCTTGAAACTTTTGTTCTGGTGAGTTCTTTTGAGAGAATAGGGAGGGGCGATATGTTTGCTTCTTGATATATTTTTTTTGGTTTGTGTTTGTTGTTGTTGTCGTTATCTGGGTCTAAATTTGTTATTGTGGTTGCTTGATGGATAAAATTTCGAGCACTTAAGGAAGCTTAATGTGGGTGCTTGAGGTGTTTATGATTACTTTGCATTTGCTTAAGCAAAATACCCAAACATCCCTTACCTCTTTCATTAAGAATTGTGTAGACACCATTTTTGTCCAGGTCTTTTTCAAATATTTTTAATTAATTATTTTTTATATATTTTTTATTATTGATTTTTTATTTTATTTTTTATTTTTAATTTAGATTTAGAAATAAATTTTGGATTTTGATTTTTTATTTTTATAAAATATAATAAAAAAAGGGAAAGAAATCGAAATTAATTTTGATAGGAAAGTAGAATTAAATGAGACTATTTAAAGATTGAGAATGAATTTGAATTTGGTGACAAAAAAATCAGAATTAATATTGTATTTAAGATTCGATTCTTAAGATATAAAATTTTCTAAAATATTGATTCTTGATCTCTAATTATTACCAAAAATAAAAGAATTTGGGTCCATAAAATGAGAACTACAAGTATACACGAAAGGGGAGGCAAGAAAAGATCCAAAAGCCCTACTGCTATAGCCTTCATAATCCCTCTTGGCTACTACCAATCAAGTCGAAGTCACCATCATTGCTTCTTCAATCTTCCACTTGCTTGCAAGCTTTCACTACTTCAAACCTCACCACCGTTTCTTGCTGTTAACTGCCTGAAGATCACCGTTGTCGCTAAACTACCCACTACTCCCGTTATCGTCCTCGCCAAGCCTTGCCATCGTCACCACCACTACGAACTTCCACCATTGTTTATTGCCTACTACTACGTGGCCTTCTTGTTGTATATATTACCAAAGTTATATCTTCAAATCATTTAAATTGCATATGTGTTAAAGAAAATGAAATTGGAAGTATGAAAAATGAGTTGGAATAAAGAAAACACTTGATTAGTCAACTGCCCAAAAGAGCAGTCAACTTCCCTATGTGTTGGGGCTTTCTGGAAATAATTTTTGCATGAGAATTTGGCTTACATATAGGGCAATCGACTGCCATAAAAGGGAAGCCAGTTGCCCCAAGTAAAGTTAGGTTCTATTTTGAAAACACACCAGGGAAGTCAACTCCCCTTCTCGAGCATCCGACTTCCCATTCTGGAAACTCAAAAAATATGTCCGTTGGACATGTTTCTTCATTCCAAAAGTCATGGTTCTTCATTCAAATGATGTCTAATCATGAAAGGGTGTTTATAACACTGTTTTGAGTCTATAAATACTTTCACTTTCATGGAATTTAACATAATCTTCTACATTCTTTCGCTCAAAATCAGATTCTCTTCTTGCACTCTTTATTCTTTGGTTTGGGTCAAGTGAGTTCAAGAGAGAAAACCAAAGTGCAATTGTTTTTCTCTTGGAGTAGGCATTGTATCCTGGCAACAGCGTTTCTTGAACCATTTGCACTTGTGTGGGGAAATTATTGTTCCTAAGATAGCTTCCTGGAAGTGCCTTTCCTACCAAAATTTCTTCTTCAACTTGTTTGCAGCAATTCACCATCCACACTGAAGAGATTTTTAATACAACAATTTAAGAACAATAGTCTTTCAAGATGGCAACTCCTACATTCAAGCCTCATATTTATGAAGTGGAGAAACTAGAAAGGTTTAATGGCCTGAATTACAAGAGGTAGAGCATGAAGATATACTATCAAGTCAGTCTTTTGAAGGTTGCATATGTTCTTCATGAGTACTACCCATAAGAAGAAAGTAACAATGGACAACTTACAACAAAACAACAAAAGTGGCTTGAAGATAACTACATTTGCAAACTTTCAATCCTTCAAACACTCAGCAACTCTCTCTTCAATGTGTTCCACAAACACAACACAACATTGGAGTTATGGTGTGCAATTGAGAAGAGGTATGAGAATGAAGATGCTGGAAACAAGTCCTTCCTTATGAACAGGTATGTGGACTTTAAAATGACAGACTCTAAACCTGTCATTGATCAAGTTAATGAATTAAATGATATTGCTACTGAATGCAATGATACTGGAGAACCAATTTTTGAAACTTTCCAAGTGTCTACCATAATTGGTAAACTTTCTCCTTCTTGGAAAGATTATCAAAGGTATTTGAAGCACAAGAAGAAGTCTTTTACCTTGGATGAATTGGTTAAGCATATCCATATTGAAAGTGCAGCCCGTTCAAGAGATGAAAAGGACAACAATGTGCATAACATTAAAGGTTTTAGTGAGAACAAAACTCACTAGAACAAGAGATAGAAAAACTCTTCAAAGAAAAAGGGGACGTTCAACAAGTTTCATAAGAACTTCAAAAAGAAGAAAGGCCCTTGCTATGTTCATGGAAAGAATAGGCATATTGCAAAAGAATGTCACTTCCAGAAAGGTAAGAAAAGTGAGGTCAATCTTGTGACTGAAGATGATATGGTTGTAATGGTCACTGAAGTTCTCATGGTTGAAAACCAAGAGAATTGGTAGATCGATTTTGGGGCAACTTGTCATGTCACTCCATTTAGAGATGTCTTCAAGACATATAAAGAGATAAATGAGGACAAATCAGTCTTCATGAGGAACTCTTCAACTTGCAACATTGTTAGCAAAGGGACAATTAAACTTGCTTTGACTTTTGGAAAAGACTTGACCTTACAAGATGTGTATCACATCCCAAACCTTAGGAAGAGTTTAATTTCTGTGAAGAAACTTGATGATCGTGGGTTTAAAGTTGTGTTTGATTCTCAAAAAGTGATCATTTCTAAGAAAGGATCATTTGTTGGGAAGGGATATGCTAAAGACCATATGTATGTTCTCAATATCAATAAAAAATACTTTTAATTATGCTTATGTTGTTGATGTGAATGACTTTAATTGTTTGTGGCATTATAGATTAGGACATATTGGCATGAATGCATTAAATAGCATGTCATTTCATGATTTAATTCCTAAGTCTTCTATCATTTTAAGTACTAAAACTTGTGAGTGTTGTGCACAAGAAAAGATTTAGAAAAACCCCTTTTAAATAAGTTTTTAAAACGAATTCTTTGTTAGAACTAGTGCATATTGATTTATGTGATAATAATGAAATTATTACTAGAGGTGGAAAAAGATATTTTGTTACTTTTATAGATGATTTTTCATAATATACTTATGTTTATTTACTAAAAACTAAAGTTGAAGCATTTGAAAAATTTAAGATTTTCAAAGAAGAAATAAAAAACTTGACAAATAGAAAAATTAAGAAACTTAGATTCGATAAGGGTGGAGAATTTCTTTCAAATGAATTTTACGATTTTTTAAGAAACATGGTATAGTAAGAGAAGTTTCTGCTCCTAATACTCCACCAAAAAATAGAGTAGCAGAAAGAAAGAATAGATCATTACTTGAAATGGTAAGTGCTATGCTTTCACATTCAAATTTGCCTTTGAATTTTTAGGGTGAGGCACTCTTTACTGCTTGTTACATCTCAAATAGAGTTTTACATAAAGGTTTTGATAAATCTCCCTATGAGTTATTAAAAGGAAGAAAGCCTAATATAAATTATTTTAAAGTGTTTGGATGCATTGCATTAGCAAGTAAAGCAACTAAATCTATATTTCTTGGTTATGCTTTAGGAAGTAAAGCATGTAGATTTCTTAATCTTAAAACCAATAGTGTTTTTTAATCTACTCATGCAATTTATTTTAAGCATTTGAAAATTAAAGATGCTAGTAGTCATGAATTAGAGAAAGACTTGTCAAATGAATTAATTGTTCATGAGCATGCTATTAATGATATATCTCCACATGATAGTGAAAATCATAATCATGCAAGTACATCTAGTGATATTAAGTTAAGAAGAAGTAAGAGGAAAAGAATTGAAAAAGATTTAGGACCAGGCATGTTACTTACATGTTAGAAGAGGATCCTAAAACTTTTCAAGATGCTATGAACATGAAAGATGCCATTTTATGGAAAAAAGCTATGGATGATGAAATTAAATCCATACATGAGAACAATACATGGTCTTTAGTGGATCTACCTCCTAACACTAAACCTATTGGCACCAAATGGGTTTTAAAGAAGAAACTCAAACCGATAAGAGTATTGATAAATACAAGGCAAGGTTGGCAGTCAAAGGTTATAGTCAAAAGGAAGGTTTGGATTATTTTGAAACATTTTCACCAGTCACCAAGTTTACTTCAATAAGAGTGATGTTTGCTATTGCTTCAGTCTACAACCTTGAAGTACATCAAATGAATGTAAAGACAACCTTCGTCAATAGTGATCTAGATGAGGAGATCTATATTCATCAACCGGAAGGATATGTAGTTCAAGGACAAGAACACAAGTTATGTAAACTCAACAAGTCTCTTTATGGTCTTAACAAGTACCTAGGCAATGGTATAAGAAATTTAAGAAAGAAGTTAAAAAGTTTGGTTTTAAAAGTAGTAAGGCTGAAAATTGTGTCTTTCTTAAAGTCACAAATGATAGTTAAGTATTAATTACTCTTTATGTTAATGATTTACTTATTTTTGGTACAAATATGGATTGCATTAATGAAACTAAGTCATATTTAACTAACACATTTGATATTAAAGACTTAGGTGAAGTTGATGTTATATTAGGTGTTAAGGTTTATAGGAAGAATGATAAGTTTATTCTTTCACAATCACATTACATAGAAAAATTACTTAGGAAGTTTAATCACTTTGATAGCAAACCTTGCAAAACACCTATAGATCCATATCACAAGTTAGTACCTAATCAAGGAGAATCGATAAATCAAAAGGAGTATACAAAGATTATAGGTAGTTTGATTTATGCTATGAATTATACAAGATCGGACATTGCATGTGCAGTTGGTATATTGAGTAGATTTACTAGTAATCCTAATAATGAACAATGGCATGAATGAAGTAAATTGTTGAGATATTTGAAGCATACTTTATATATTGCACTATAAATGTGAAACTTCAGTTCTAGAATGTTATAATGATGTTAATTGGGCTTCAAATAAGAGAAGTTCCAAATCAATGAGTGGTTGGTTATTCACCATAGGTGGTGCTATTGTTTCTTGGTCTTCTAAGAAACAAACTTGTGTGGCTTTATCAACAATGGAATCCAAGTTCATTGCTATGTCACATGCCACCAAGGATTTACTTTGGTTTAAAAGGTTTCTAATGGGAATACCTTTTATTAAGAGAACCAAAGGACCAGTCACTTTATATTGTGACAACAAAGCTACAATTTACAACACAAAGAAAGATAGATTGTCTAATAATAGCAAGCATATAACTATGAGATACAACTATGTGAGAAGTGTTGTAAAGAAAGATAAGGTAAATTTAGAATATCTACCTACCGAGCAAATGTCAGCTGATCCCCTAACTAAACCATTATCGAGTGATAAGATTGCTAACACTATGAGAGCTATGGGATTACTATCGGTTACTAGAGATGATCTTGATTGATTCCAACTCTATCTCATTAATGTCACTTAGGAAATTGATCCTTTAGGTTTAAAGGATAATCTCCTCATTTGATAATCTTTGTGTATGAGAGTTCAAAAGGCATTCAATCATGAATCATCCAAGGAATTCATATATGAGATATATGACATTCCTAATACATCGCTTCTTGGAATAGTGGGGGTAGTTAAATTAAAGACTATTCCTAATAAGATCCCATATCTAGATGTATTGTTAATCACAACAATTAGTTGGACTAAAGTCCGTAATTGACTTATAGCTCTTGTGAGTGGAGTGTTTGTTAAAAAAAAAGGTTGTAATGCACTCTTGATAAGTCTTCCTATGCAAGTAGAGAAGTGAGAGGATGCTTCTTATGGATTTTCGGTTAATCCTAGAGTACTTGCTAACACAGGATAAAAGCGAAGTCCCATGACAATAATGCACTGCCTTATTTGAGGAACTCACGAACCAGTGTAAGGGGTGAATATGTTTCCTAGTGTTTCATATTCAATCTAAAGGTTTAAGCCTTGGCCACCTTTAGATATACACCTTATATAAGAACCAACTTACATCTTTCTTAGGATTGCATAAATTGCATACATTTGTATATTTTGGAAATAAGTAGGGGATTGTCGTATATATTACCAAAGTTATATCTTAAAATCATTTAGATTGCATATGTGTTAAAGAAAATGAAATTGGAAGTATGAAAAGTGAGTTAGAATGAAGAAAATACTTGATTAGCCGACTGCCCAAAAGCGCAATCAATTCCCTATGTGTCGGGGCTTTCTAGAAATAATTTTCACATGAGAATTTAACTTACATATAGGGCAGCCAACTGCCCCAAGTAAAGTTAGGTTTTGTTTTGAAAATACACAAGGGAAGTCTACTCCTCTTCTCGGGCATCCGACTTCTCATTCTGAAAACTCAAAAAATATGTACTTAGGACATGTTTCTTCATTCCAAAAGTCATGGTTCTTCACTCAAATGATGTCTAATAATGAAAGGGTGTTTATACCACTGTTTTGAGTCTATAAATACTTTCACTTTCATGGAATTTAACATAATCTTCTACATTCTTTCACTCAAAATCAGATTCTCTTCTTACACTCTTTATTCTTTGGTTTGGTTCAAGTGAGTTCAAGAGAGAAAACCAAAGTGCAATTGATTTTCTCTTGGAGTAGGCACTGTATCTTGGGAACAACGTTTCTAAACCATTTGCACCTGCGTGGGAAAACTATTGTTCTTAAGATAGCTTCATGGAAGTGCCTTGCCTACCAAAATTTCTTCTTCAACTTGTTTGCAGCAATACACCATCCACTAAGGAGATTTTTAACACAAGACTTCTTTGTTGCTGCTTTTTACCCTCCTGTCGTTGTAGCCTCTCTGTCCTCGAGTAAGACTTGTTGAAGAGAGAATCTAGAATAGAAGTATGCTACTGCAAGTAAAAAATGAAAAAGAGAGTAAAGAAGAGAGAATGGAACCTGAAGCAAAGATAAAAGAATTGTTAGTTATTCACATATATTTGATTTCTTTTTCATTAACGTGTGGCCATGTAAAAGAGAGGTATGTATTTTTTATTCCTTGTATATTTATACATTCACGTGCCCAGTTAGTAGTAATAGGTATGAAATGTTTTATAATTCTAATTTATGTTTTTAGAGTAATTATGACTTCTTTTGTTGTGATTTTATTTTGTTTTTTTTTATTTTTTGTTTTCTAAATTGTTCATTTTAGTTGATAAATTTGTTTAATTTATTTAGTTCATTATTTTTAGCATATTGTGCTCTCTGTCTTAAGGTCAAACTTATTAATCGTTAGAAACTTAGTTGTATGATCAAAATTATGTATAAGATTTGTGATATTTAAAAAAAGTGTAATAATAAATAAATAAAAATAAATAGAGGAAATAAACATGCATTATTCGATGATGGAATTTTAAAGGGACTGCACTCAAATAGTACTTTTAGATATCTTGAAGTGAGAAACTTCCTTTTAGATCTTACTAGCTTAATTGAAGATTTAAAAGGATATTTCTAATATTTAATAAATCAAATTAATTATAAAAAATAAAATTAAAATAAATTAAAAAAATAGTAAATTAAGATTAAAAATAAAGAATAAAAATTAAATTAATAAATTAGAAGTAAATAGTTAAAAATTAGAAAAGAATTAAAATAAGATTAAATTATAAAATATTTAAATAGATATGAATTATTCCAATGATAGAACTAAAAGAGGATTACACTTGAGTAGTTTCTTTAAAAGGTTCTTAAGGTGAGAGAATTTCCTTAAGATCTTACCAGCTTGATAGAAGATTTTGAAAAAATTTTCAGTATTAAATAATTCATGTTTATTTATAATAAATAATAAAATTGTTAAAGATCAAATTTAAAATTAAAATAATAATAAAAGTAAAATGATAAGATTTACAACCATAAAATGTAGGTAGGAGTCAAATAAAGGTTTGTATAATGGACTTAAATGTCCGACGATGGAGCCTAGTTAAGAAAGGCGATTAATCCTACTTGAATACTCTTGAGGTGAGAAAAAGCTTTAAAGTTGTCCAACTAGCTTGATAAAAGAGACTTAGAAGATTTTTCAATATTTAATCATATCGAAATTAAAGTAAAAGGCAAAATTAAGTTAACCTTAGATTATTTGATACCATTTTAGGATGGATGTTGTAAGGGTGCTAATCATTCTTCACACGTAAACGTACTCTCGAACTTAGAACTCTTAATGTAAACCAAACTTTATCCTTAGTTTGAATAGGTGACCAATCACACATAAGTAAAATGGTTCGTGGCGACTCATAGTTTTGTGACTAGTTATTAGGTTTCCTGAAACTTAATACGTTATGACAATTTGGCAACTTCACTGGAGGCATTAGAGTCAAGCCATTAGGTAGTTTATGGTATCAATATTTTGCCTAAAACTTTAAATTTCATAAAATATTTAATACAAACTTCACTTGCATATGTATTCGTTAGCCCTAGACTCGGGCTTGTCCTTTTTAGGAGAGAGTATTGTATCTTTGTCTTCGTAAGGTGGTAACGTCCACATAGGCTAGTGAAATACTCCTACTCAAATTGAACCTTTCCATTTATAGCCTGTAATGGGTGAGGATTAGGTGCCTTACTAGTCTTATGTGGAAGACAGTGAGGAACAATTTGGGAACCCTTAAACTCTTACAAAACCAAACCATGCATATAAAATGAACTTAAGAGGGCCAATTGTAGGATAGAGACATGTCAACCCATGCTATAGAGATTATACATTACTAAGGATACATGTTTGATAGTGTTTATTTGCTTTTGATTGATACATAACACTAAGAAGGAATCATAAGTTTTTTTAGTAAAACACTTCCATGCATCACTCATCCATGTTTTTGTGAAAAAATTGTTATATGAAAAGTTTTTACCATTCCATTCCATTCATACACTTATAGCATTTTGTTTGTTCATTCATATTACATGAAAAATGATAAACCCTTAGTTGTGGTAATAAAAGGTTTAAAGATAGCTCGACCCAAAGTCCATTCGTATCACACTCATTATCAAGCTAGGATTGTGGAAGAAGAGCAAGGTGTCCATATTGAGAAGATGGAAAGGCTTAAGAGGAAACAAGGGGGCAAGTGGCCTAAATTACTGAGTTGCTGAAGAACTTGAGTAAGGAAAAGGGAGTAATGGAAGAAGTTGTGATTCAAGACAATTTTTTAAAGTGCTTAAGCCATAGTCACGAAATAAATTTTATATATGGGTTAATTTTGTTTCTTTTCAATAAAGCGACTAGTGTGATGCACTATCATTTTCTCTGTTCATTTGCCCTTTCTCATATGCTCATCCTATCTTTCATTCCAAGTATCCAAAATGAACATGATGATAAAGACGTCAATAAATCTGGAATTCAATTTTGAAAGAACCACTTATGATGATGAATTATTAGTCTACCAAGATTGTCTAAGCAAGAAAGGGAATATTGTTTGTGATCTTATCATGATAGATGGCATAAGAAAAGGTGAGTCTCTTGCAAAAGCTACTAACAGGTTTGTCCTTGCTCAATGAATGATATTTAAGGAGAGTATTTACATTTGAAATGATAAATGGCCTTCTTTCACTATTCTTCAAGCATGAATAAAATTATCCTTTTGATTACCCCTTTTAAGCCTATTATATTTTTTGATATAACCCACCAAGGATCACCTTCCATTGGACGCAAAGAAGATGAAATATTATTCATGAGAAAAATCTGAGGGCAAAAATGAAGATATCAATGATGAATCAAAAGACAAGAAAAAGAAAAAGAAATAGCCCCATTTTTAAAAAAAAAGGAAAAAGAGAAAGGGTTTGGATACATAAGAAAAAGAACCCAAAAAGAGCAAAAAGAATGAGTGAATTAGATTGAGGCAAAATGCTCAAATAATTTACTTGATAAGAAAGTGATCATTTGGTTACTTTATCCTTTTTTTATAAACCCTCACCTGAGTCTACATTACATGCTTTTAAAAGCCCATTTTGATCAAATGTAAATCCTTGAATTGAAGAATCAAGTATTGAATAAAGGCATACTGGTATAATGAGTTAATGATCCTTCGAAGACTCATTAAAGACATTAGTACGGTAAAGTCAAAAGAAGTAGATTAGATTGAATGAAGAAACTCATGCCTAACTAGAAGCATAGGCTCTAGAAGATATCTTAGATCAAAGTCAAGAATGGCTATTATGGGGCATTAAGTTTGATTGAGCACTGAGGGCTCAAATTTATCAAAGTCAATAAAGTTGAAAAATGAAAAAAAAATAAAAAAAAAGAAGAAGAAAAAGGAAAAAAAGAAAAATGAAATAAAAATGAAAAAAGAAAGAAAGAAGGATTCAAATTGAAAACCCGAAAAGGGCAGTTTGAATTAAAGAAGGTGCATGTAAGTTGAAAACCTGAAAAGACGACTTAGGAAAATATCAGCATCAAAAGTTTTGATACAGGGGCAAGATTGGCAAATTTTACATGAATGAATAGATTAACAAGAATGGACTTTCAGAAAAAAATTCTAGATTGACTTGATTGAAATTGTCAAATTATTAAACGGATACTAAAAACCCTGTCCAAAATGGCTACCACATTGAGTTTCTTTTTCATGACCTCATGTTCTTTTCTAAGAATGAATACCTATCTCCCTCATGACTATCTTAAATTTATTCCACCCTTTTAATAAATTGAGAAGATGCATGAGTGCATTACATTGGTCATCGAGTTAGAAGGAAAATAAATAAATGTTGGAAACCTTTTTTGGGGTAAATTTTTGAAAAAATATTTTTTGAGAATTCTTGCATTACTAAAAAAGAGAAAGAAACAAAAATAAAAAAATGATGAAAATATAAATCTAAAAGTATGATGGGAAATCTTCGGGCATAATTAGACTAAGACTTAGTAGAAGATGGGATGAGAAATGAAGATAAAAGATCTAAATAAGAAGAATCCAACAAATAGAGTGGACTTGAAAAAAACAAGATGAGCTTGAGAATCTTGTTACCACAATTGAGAGTGAATTTGCATACATTCATGGAGTAATTCAGGTGGCATGACATTAACATGTGCATAACATTCATAGCACTCATGGCATTATGATGTTCATGACATTCATTATATTCATAAGATGCATGACATTTCATTATTGCATTTGGACATGAAAAAAATTGAACTATTTGTTAGGATAATTGGATAAGAAGTTCAGAAGAATAAGGAAGTGTAAGAAAAATATAGATTGATGAGAAAATGCAAAGAAAAAGGTAAAAATGAAAAGATGTAAAAAAAAATGAAAATTGGATAATGAGAAAATTTGAGAAAAAAGAGAAATGTAAGAGTCAAATGGATAAGATGAAAATCTGAAGAATGAAAATATGAGAGATGATAATTTAAAAAAATAATGAGATATGAGAAGATAATGAGATAAACATTTTTGGAAAAATTTTAGATGAGAACAAAGTCCATTTTAGCTAGCACCTTAGATGAGAATTAAGCCCAATGTAGATGGCACCAAAATGAAATTTTATCCTAGACAAGCCCATGTTAACTGGCATTCTGAAATGAAAATTTATTTTCAAAAGTCTCAAAGCCTTTGTTGAGAGTAGCATTTTATTTTTCAAAATTCTTAAAGCCTCTGTTGAGAGGAGCTCTTTATTTTCAAAAGTCTCAAAGCCTTTGTTGAGAGGAGCTTTTCATTTTTCAAAATCTCAAAGCCTCTGTTGAAAGGAGCTCTTTATTTTCATAAGTCTCAAAGCCTCTATTGAGAGGAGCTCTTTATTTTCAAAAGTCTCAAAGCTTCCGTTAAGAAGAGCACTTTGTTTTCGAAAGTCTCAAAGCTCTGTTGAGAAGGTGCACTTTGTTTTCAAAAGTTTCAAAGCCTCTGTAAGAGGAGCATTTTGTTTTCAAAAGTCTCATAGCCTTTGGTGATAGGAGCTTTTATTTCATGGCTTATAGAAGGAGAAAATTTCATCTTGCATTCCTTAGTCTTATGATAGGACAAACTAGGATATTTCATTTTTTTTGCATTCCTCAATCTTATGATAGAAAGGTTAGGAAATATCATCTTGCATTCCTTAGTCTTATAGGAGAGACTAGGAAATTTCATTTTTTGTATTCTTTAGTCTTATGATAGAAAAAACTAGGAAATCTCATTTTGCATTCATTTCTCAATCTTTATAAGAGAAGAAGACTAGGAAACTCCAATTTTGCATTCATTCCTTAATTTTTATAGGAGAAGAAGATTAGGAAATTATAGGAGAAGAAGGTTAGGAAATTTCAATTTTGCATTCATTCCTCGATCTTCATAAAAGAAGAAGATTAAAAAATTTCATTTTTGCATTTACTCCTTAGCCTTATGAAAGAAAAGACTAGGAAATATCATATTTTACAAAGAATTCATTGATAGGTCCTGTACTCAGACAAAATGGTTGTCTATGTCTTTGCACCATTACTGTTTCACAATAAAAGTGCAAAGAGGGGCAACTGTAGACACCATTTTTGTCCGGGTATTTTTCAGATATTTTTAAATTACTTAGTTTTTATATATTTTTTATTATTGATTTTTTATTTTATTTTTGATTTTTAATTTAGATTTAGAAATAAATTTTGGATTTTGATTTTTTATTTTTATAAATATAATAAAAAAAGGGGAAGGAAATCAAAAATTAATTTTGATAGGAAAGTAGAATTAAATGAGACTGTTTAAAGATTGAGAATGAATTTGAATTTGGTGACAGAAAAATCAGAATTAATATTGGATTTAAGATCCGATTCTTGAGATAAAATTTTCTAAAAATTTGATTCTTAATCTTTAATTATTACCAAATATAAAAGATTTAGTCCATAAAATGAGAACTACAAGTATACACGAAAGGGAGAGGCAAGAAAAGATCCAAAAGCCCTACTACTACAGCCTTTATAATCCCTCTTGGCTGCCACTGATCAAGTCGAAGTCACCATCATCGCTTCTTCAATCTTCCACTTGCCTGCAAGCTTTCACTACTTCAAACCTCACCACCGTCTCTTGCTGCTAACTGCCTGAAGATCGCTGTTGTCACTAAACTACCCATTACTCCCATCATCGTCCTCACCAAGCCTTGCCATCGTCACCACCACTGCGAACTTCCACCATTGTTTACTACCTACTGCTACGTGGCCTTCTTTGTTGCTACCTTTTACCCTCTTATCGCTGTAGCCTCTCGTCTGACAATAAAGAGTATTTATAATAAATAATAAAATTGTTAAAAGATCAAATTTAAAATTAAAATAATAATAAAAGTAAAATGATAAGATTTATGACCATAAAATGTGGTTGGAGTCAAATTAGGGTTTGTATAATGTATTTAAAAGATCCGACGATGGAGCCTCTTCAAGAAAGGCAATTGGTCATACTTGAATACTCTTGAGGTGAGAAAAAGCTTTTAAGTTGTCCAATCAGCTTGATGGGGAAGGATTAGAAGATTTTTTAATATTTAATCATATCGAAATTGAAGTAAAACGCAAAATTAAGTTAATCTTAGATTATTCGGTACTATTTTAAGATGGGCGTTATGAGGGTGCTAATCATTTCTCTCACGTAACTGTACTTTCGAACTTAGAACTCTTAACGTAGACCAAACTTTATCCTTAGTTTGAATAGGTGATCAATTACACTTAAGTAGAATGGTTGGTGATGACTCCATAGTTTTGTCTAGCTATTAGGTTTTTCAAAACTTAATACGTTATGACAATTGTTTCCTCAAACTTTCCGCTGTGTGCAATGTAATACTTGTTGTCAATTGATGTTCATTCTATTGAATGATTATGACCATTGTGTGATAATCCTTTTAGTGAAATAGTCAAAAAAGCTCTTTGTTTGGATAGCAACTTTCCGTACTGTTCAAATCAATGGCAAAAATAGCAAACAAATAGTAAGAATTCTCATCACATATTCTCAGTTATAGAGCTACTTATCCAATTCAAAAGATTCATACATAGAGATTAGCCTGTAAGCTGAATTCGTTACATTTCTCCGAGCTTTTTTTCATATGCTAACCTATTGTTTGTTTTATCTACATTATGTCTGGTTCTGTTGATCGATAAGGATGAAATTAGCATGGCCATATGGTGTCATATCTACAAAGCATAGAAATTTGAGTAAATGTTATAAAGAAGCCTTCTATGTGTAAGTTTGTATTGATTATAACCTTCTTTGTGTAAGTATTTTGCTTGAAACAGTGATTTATCTCAAAATTATCATTGTTGGCTAGTATTATAGGTTTATTGTGCAAGTTTGTACACCCATATGCACAAGAAGAAATGTATCGAAACAACCAAACATATATATGATAATATTATGTTGCAAGTTAATGTGAACTGTAATTAAATTTTTTGCACTATTGCTTATCTATGAATCATAGTTACCATTAATGGTAGTGAGTTAAGCTTCAACACTCAGATTGGCATTGAAGAGAATAAATTGTGATTTGTTTGGCATGCAGAGATGCTCTTGATGCTTTGGGCTTGGTCCATTATTACTGTAGGAGACTGCTTCGAACTCATTTTGACCTCGTTGAGAAATTTTGAACTACAACAGTAATCTCTCTTTGTCTGCTGTCCATACCCTCAATCTGTTTTGATTCTTTTTAGTCCTCATGTTTTGTTGCATTTTAGTGTTGGATTTGTTTGGTAATCTCTTTTCACTGACTCTACATCATTTTTTCAACGTTGGAGAAGTCGGAGACCAATTAAGGAAACATGTAGAACTTACCCCTGCATGCTTTGTTGCAGTTGTGTGAGTCCTTGTCTATGATTCCCAGTTTTGCGTAATGTGGCCTAGTTTGAATTGTTAAACAAAATTGTTTCAAAACGATTTCTTTGATATTTTGAAACCTATTGTTTTGTTTTCAAAATGTTAGTAACTGATTTTGATCAACAATTAAAATGGCTATTATGGTTTGATTTTGATGTTTTGTAACTTATAATTTAAATATTAAGTAACGGATGATTTAAATGTTTAGTAATGGATGATATTATTGCATGATTTAAATGACTACGTAATTGACATTATTTTTTACCTATAAATAGTAGCCTTCACTTCTCATTCCAATACACTACTCATCTTTTCTCATTCCATATCTCTAGCTTTCTCATTCTTCTTCTTTGTTTTTCACAACTTTGCTGGGTTATAGTTTTGTAATATTTTTTTGTTCTTGTCACCCTTAATAGTTAGTGCAAATCATTAAGGAAGGTTTGTTGTCCTGGGAGGGTAGTCACCTACACATGTTGCACCGAGTTTCTACTTCGAGGGGTGAAATTATCCTTAAGGACAGTGCTTGCACGCCTCAGACATCTTGTTCTTGTTACTTCAAAATTATTTTCAACAATCTTAAGGATAAGTTCAGATGGATTCTCAAAATCAAACTGACGCCGCCACCATTGCTGCAACCATGAATGTTTCTTCCTCGAGTGTTCCAACAATGAAACCATTATTGCCCACCTACGCCAAACCATTTCTTGACATATCAAAGACTGAAGTTTTTTATGGCAACAATTTCAAAAGATGGCAAGTGAGAGTTTTCTCCATTCTTGATGTACACGGAGTTGCGTTCGTACTATCGAACACCAAACCAACTGATGACAGACTGCAACAATGGATACATGCTAATAAGGTATGTAGACATACGTTATTAGTACGCTGTCTAATGAACTATTTGATGTCTACAGTCCTTACAAAGAAGCAAAGAAAATATGGGACTCAATGAATGCAAAGTATACTGCTAAAGATGTGGGAAAACAAAAGTTCGTGATTGGGAACTATTATCGTTGGGAAATGTTAGAGGATAAAGACATCAAGACTCAAATCAATGAATATCACAATCTAGTGGAGGACCTGAAGACAAAAAAATATCAATTTGCAAGAAGAGTTCATTGCAAAATAGTTGATCGAAAAGCTGCCAGAATCATGGAATGACTACAAGCAACAAGTTAAGCACAAACACAAGCAGATGTCTCTAGCCGATCTAAATGTTCACATCATCATCAAAGACACAACACGCAAGGAGATCAAGGCTACCAAAGCAAAGGAGATTGCTACCAAGGCCAATTTGGTGTAAGGCAAACAGCAATATCGCCAAAAGAGGTACAATAATAATAATAATAATAAAAAGCCTGATTATAAACCCAAAGTTACTCATCCCAACTTCAAAAAGAAAGGCTCTTGCTTTGTTTGTAGAAAACCAGGTCATCATGCACCACAGTACAGAAAGAGAATTATGGGAAATAAAAATCCTACTACCCTAAAAGTTAACATGGTTAAAGCAGATGAGTCTGATGACATTATTGCTGCGGTTATTTCCCAAGCCAATATTGTGGTCAATGTGAAAGAATGGGTGGTAGATTTTGGTGCTACCAGGCATATTTGTGCAAACAAAGATGCTTTTTCCTCCTACACTTCTGTAGGGGAAGGAGAAGAAATAATTTATCTTGGAGATTCTCGAACTGCTCAAGTTCTGGGAAAAGGGAAAGTTCTTCTCAAACTCACATCTGGCAAAACCTTGGCTTTGAATGTGTACTACATGTTCCTAACATAAGGGCAAACCTGGTTTTTGTGGCTCTATTGGGGAAGGTTGGGGTGAAAGTGTCATTCGAATCTGACAAGATTGTAATGACAAAGAATAATGTTTTTGTGGGAAAGGGCTATTGTAATCAAGGACTGTTTATTCTTAATGTTTCCAATATCATTAATGAAAATGCTACTACTTCTTCTGCTTATGTGATTGACTCTATTGATTTATGGCATGGTAGATTAGGACATGTTAGTGTTCCTTATATTAAGAAAATGCAATCACTAGGTTTAATTTCTGGGATTAAAAATACATGTTTTAACAAATGTAATATATGTGTGGAGACTAAATTGACTAAAAAATCTTGTATTTCTGTAGAAAGAGAAACTGAATTGTTAAGCTTAATTCATATTGATTTGGGTGATATACAACAAACTATGACTAGAGGTGGCAAACAATATTATGTGACTTTTATTGATGATTATTCTAGATTTACTAAAGTTTATTTACTTAGGCATAAAGATGAAGCCTTTGACATGTTTCTTCTGTATAAAGCTGAGGTAGAAAATCAATTGAATAAAAAGATAAAAAGAGTTAGATCAAATAGAGGAGGTGAATACGTATTGCTGAATAATTTTTATGAAAAGGAAGGAATAATTCACGAAACTTCCCCTCCTTACTCACCTGAGTCTAATGGTGTAGCTAAAAGGAAAAATAGAACACTAAAAGAAATGATGAATTCTATGCTTGTTAGTTCTAAGGCTCCTAATAATTTATGGGGTGAAGCTATATTATCTGCATGTCATATTCAAAACAGAATTCCTTATAAGAAAATTGGTAAGACACCATATGACTTGTGGAAGGGTTATTCTCCTAACTTAAAATATTTTAGAGTGTGGGGATGCCTAGCTAAAGTAATGCTTCTCGACACTAAGAAAAGGAAATTAGGCTCTAAGACTTTTGATTGCATGTTTATTGGTTATGCTGAGCATAGTGCTGCATATAGATTTCTTGTATTAAAAAGTGATGTGTTAGATTCTAATACTATTGTTGAGACTAAGAATGCTGAATTTTTTTAGCATATTTTTCCATTAAGAACTGATTCAATTTCTCGTGCACTTTTAGTAATGATTTTGAAAAATCAAGTAATGATTTTGAAAAGTCAAGTAATGATTTGAGAAGGAGTAAACGACCAAGAAAAGAAAATTCTTTTGGAAATGTTTTTTATACTTATCTTGTTGATAATGATCCGTTGACTTACTCTGAAGCAATTTCTTCTAAAGATAGTAAATTTTGGAAAGAAGTTATAAAAAATGAAATTGATTCTATTTTACAAAATCAATCTTGGAAATTAGTTGATTTGCCAATGGGAGCAAAACCAATTGGTTGTAAATGGATTTTTAAAAGGACATTTAATCCTGATGGTTCTATTGATAAGTATAAAGCAAGGTTAGTTGCAAAAGGTTTTACGCAAAAACAAAATGTTGATTATTTTGATATTTTGCTCCAGTAACTAGAATTTCATCAATTCGAGTTTTAATTGCTTTAGCATCTATTTACAGACTTGTTGTTCATCAAATGGATGTTAAAACAACTTTTCTAAATGGTGATCTAGAAGAAGAAATTTATATGGTACAACCTGAGGGATGTGTTCTTCCTGGAAATGAGAATAAAGTTTGTAAACTTCTTAAATCTTTATATGGTTTAAAACAAGCACCAAAACAATGGCACGAGAAATTTGATAAAGTTCTAGTTGATAGTGGATTTTCCTCAGTTGGAGTAGATAAATGTGTGTACACAAAAACTGTTGATAGTGAATCAGTAATTATTAGTTTATATGTTGATGACATGCTTATTCTTGGTACATGCATTGATGTTGTGAATGAAACTCAATGTTTTTTAACTTCTAAATTTGATATGAAGGATTTGGGAGAAGCTAATGTTATTTTGGGTGTTAAAATCATAAGACGTGAAGGTGGCCTAATGCTTACCCAAGAGCATTATGTTGAGAGGCTACTAAAGAAATTTGGACACTTTGATGTCACGCCTGTGAGTACTCCTTATGATGCTAATACCCAATTAATGAAAAATAGAGGAGACAGTGTAGCTCAGTCTGAGTATGCTCAGATTATTGGGAGTATGATGCATTTAATGAATTATAGTCGACCTAACATAGCTTATGCTGTGTGTAGATTAAGTAGATATACACAAAATCCTAATCGTGATCATTAGACTGCCTAAAGCAGAGTAATGAAATATCTGAGAGGTACCATGAACTATGGTATTTTATATAGTGGATTTCCCGCTGTATTAGAAGGATGCAGTGATGCTAACTGGATCTCGGATTCAGATGAGACAAAATCTACTAGTGGATACGTGTTCATCTTTGGTGGAGGTGCTGTATCTTGGAAATCAGCCAAACAAACAATAATAGCTAAATCCACCATAGAGTCAGAGTTTATAGCTCTAGAATTGGCTGGTAATGAGGCTGAGTGGTTAAGAAACTTCTTAGTAGATATTCCATTAGGAATGAAACCAACACCTTCTGTGTCTATGCATTGTGATTGCCAAGCAGCAATAGCTATTGCAAAGAATAAAACTTTCAATGGTAAAAATAGACACATTCGATTGAGACATGATGTGATAAAGCAGCTACTTAAATATGGAATTATATCCGTTGATTATGTGAAGTTAGAAGTGAATTTGGCCGATCCTCTAACTAAACCATTAGGAAGAAAATTAATTCATGATTCATCGAGGGGAATGGGACTTAAGCCAGTTAAGAGATATCAACAATGATGGTAACCCAACCTATGTGATTGGCGATCCCATGAATTAGGTTCATATGGGTAACAACAAGTCACTTGTTGATCTAGTGATGCACTATTAAAATTGATTGTCCCTCCTATGGTGAGAATAGTGCAAGACTGCAATGAAAGAGAGGATGAACTAAGCTCTTAATGAATTCCATATCCATTATTGGTGGTGTATTAACTTGCAGTATACATTTGATGGAATCACCTATGTGAGTGTGGATAAGGTTGTTCCTATGAGAATTGTGGCAAATTCTCTAGAGCACTTATGAATAAACCAACATGCGCATGGCTTATTAGCGCAAAATCGAGTTGAACAACAAAAATTGTGGGGGCGTAATGTGATTAATGAAAATTATGATTCACAATTAAAATTTTTGGTTCATAGAAGTTTCAAACTTCACCAATAATATTGTGAGTTATATTTCATTCTTCCTAGATCTGGTTCATAGTCCAAAAGGCACCAGTTTCGATGCATTACATTCAATAGAGTTTAACCCAGCATATGAGTTTGACAATTTTTAAACATTTGGAAATATGTGGGGGATTGTTAAACAAAACCATTTTAAAACGGTTTCTTTGATATTTTGAAACCTATTGTTTTGTATTTCAAAATATTAGTAACTGATTTTGATCAACAATTAAAATGGCTATTATGGTTTGATTTTAATGTTTTGTAACTTATAATTTAAATAGTAGATGATTTAAATGTTTAGTAACGAATGATATTAATACATGATTTAAATGACTAAGTAACTGACATTATTTTTTACCTATAAATAATAGCCTTCACTTCTTTTTCCAATACACTACTCATCTTTTCTCATTCCATATCTCTAGCTTTCTCATTCTTCTTCTTTGTTTTTCACAACTTTGCTGGGTTATAGTTTTGTAATATTTTGTTGTTCCTGTCACCCTTAATAGTTAGTGCAAATTATTAAGGAAGGTCTGTTGTGTCCTGGGAGGGTAGTCACCTACACCTATTGCACCGAGTTTCTACTCCGAGGGGTGAAATTATCCTTAAGGACAGTGCTTGCACGCCTCAGACATCTTGTTCTTGTTACTTCAAAATTATTTTCAACATGAAGCCAGACAAATGAGAGGGGACTTAAGTAGAGTACTATTGGTCCTGTTGTTTTCTTTAGTTCTATGATGGATCCTTTATGTATTAAGTTTAGGATGACTTAGAACCTTAGTCAATGAGATGACGTTGGCTAGTTTATATGAATGGCAAACTTTAATAAAAAGAAACCCCAAAATTGTAGCAACTTGCAATCAAGTACTGTCATTGGAACCATGTAATTTCCTTTCCACTTGTGTTGAGCAGCTGAAACTTTGCGTTAAAAATTGTAGAATTTGATGAAGTTGATGAACAAGAATTCGCAATTATAGTCAAGAACTTAACTTGAAAAGAATATACAATACTAAGTAGTGCTCTGAATAATTGGTAACCTAGAGGAAGTGACATTATCTTGACTCACAATGCTCCTATGCATCTTATTAGGGTATTGAAAAAATAAGGCTTTTAGAAATTACTAAAAAAAACTTTGTATATGATCTTAAAAATTAGCCTTAAATCAGGATTTACATTTTCTAGCACTTTTTTTTTATTTTCTAATCTTCTAAATGGTTGCAGGTAATCTAGAATGTGTAAACAATTTGCCTAATTTAGCTCAATAGTACTAAATTAATTAGCACGTAGTATAATAAAAGCTATATATAACACAGTAATAACTAGTAATTAACTAAAAGAAAATTAATTCATGTGAGACTATGATATTCATGTTAGAGTATGCTATATGAGTTAATTGGATTTGGATTAAATAATTTTAAATGCCCAAAAAGATCCAATCTAGTTGGATTAAGGTTAAGGTCCTTTTAAGGTTTTGTTAATAGGCAATATATAAACAAAATTAAGTCTAAAAGTTAAACAGAACGTTATTAATAGCCACTCTGCATTTTGGAACTAGCACTCACAAAACAATCTCCTTCCTCTTCCATTTGTCGTGGACAAAGATCCCATTTTGCATTCAACTCAGGTGGATACGGTTAGAGGGCTTCTCTCAACTATGAGTCTTGAGTTAACGATAAACCAAAGACTATTCTTGGGCTGTCATATTCAAAAGTTGAACTTTCCTGCACAAGTAACACCATAAAAGTAAGATTCTATCCTGAAAGCAATTTTGTTACGTGATCTTGGTGGTTTTGGTTTTGTTTTTCTAATCCGCTACTTCTTTTTGTGTATGACATGATAAACCGAGACAAAAACCTTACAATTGGCACATAACAATTTTTTCTTTTATCAATAAGCCTGACCATTCTTATTAGAAAAAGAAAGAGTAATTAACATGCATGCATGCATTCATACTTATCACTTGAAAACGCTTAAGCTTTGAGAAATTGTGAGTGCTAACATATCATATGTAACTCTCACTTTGATTTTCCTAGTCACCCAAATTTTAGAAGAGCTAACTAGCTAATACAATACCATTAGAAGTAGTAAACTTCCGATCTCTCTAACAAACTAAAGTTTTGTTTAAGTCAGTGAGAGTAGCTCTGCCAACTTGCAGTAATGAAGACCTCATTCCTAAAGTGTATCTCCCGCAAGTAAGGCAAATGACTTTGAAACCTAGCTATATATATAGTATCACATTATCACTTAGTCTTAATTACCCTAAAGAAATTGTTGTAGTAGTAGTAGAAATTTTATAGTATTAAACTAGGGCTTTCTCTTCTTCATTCAAAGCTAGGTGTCTTGGCCCATATGAAATTTCTTGCAATTTTCCTTTAACGAAAATCCACTACTAGAAAATGGGCCTTTTGTAACGCTTAAAGTCGTTACAAAATGTAATACTATCGTTGCTAAAACTTTTTTGCAACCACTTTTAGTCGTTGCAAGATTGTTGCGTAAAGTTCCGTTACTAAAAGTATACATAATGACTTTTATCAAATATTAAGTCGTTGCAAAAAAAATTTGTTGCAACGACTTTTTTTCATTATTAATTAAATTATTGTTTTATCAACGACTTAATAATTTATCTATATTTTTTTAACAACAAAATATATTTGGTTGCAAAGTCCTTTTTGACGACAACTTTTTAATTGTTGCCATAGTTTGTTTAAGAACGACTAATGTCGTTACTACAAATAAATATGAAACAACAATTCTATCGTTACTAATTTTATTCACAACGACTATAATCATCGCTATAAAGATTTATGAAACCATAATTTTTTCGTTTCTAATTTGTTTTACAACGTTAAAAAAATTAATAACCCATATTATTCTTGCAAATAATATTTTCATTACAATATTTTTATTATTACAAATAACAAAAAAATATATTTACATGATAAATATAATAAATTATTGAAGAATTGATATTTTAAATATTTGCTATTAAGGTGTAACCAGAGTCAATACAACATCCAAGGAGTTAGTCAAGCTAAATTCTTATATAAAACTGCTTATAAGAGCTTAATTCTTGATAGGACTTGGATCAAGTCACCTTCATCATCTACTTCTTCATCCAAGATTTATGTTTTTGAACAAGCTAAAGCCTACAACGTTTCTAGTCACCTACTTGTGTTGCCATCATCAAAGTATCCATCAATGCAGGCTCTACTTCCCGTAGTAGTTTCCCTAACACACAATTCACACAATGTCTAAAAGTAAGGTCTCACGGCATGAGCATAATGCATTAACCACCAAATCATAAGGAAATTAATAAAAGAATTTAAATCAATTTGGATGAACATACTTACCAATATAATTGAATTGCCTTCGCTTCCTCATCAGTGCCTAGTCTCTGCAACAAAAAGGCAAACACATGGTCTTCAATAACATATTAATGAATAATACCAAATTAACAAACGCAAAACTTTCACTTTCCCAACTACCTTAACTAACATTAAGGCATCAAACACATTTTGTTCAAGTGAAGTCGTTCTAAGCATCCAAAGCAAAAGTTTAAAAAAAAGTGTTAATTTCATACACACACACCATTTTAAAAGTTTATACATATTTTTGTAATGAAGAGGATTCCAAGCATTCCCATGTCAAAATGTAACAGAGAAACTTTACTCTACAATGTTAAATGAAGTCTTCCAAAGCAACTCGAAGAACAATCGTATAATATTAACAGTGCTAATCTAAAAAATCAATTCAGCATCACCTAATGCACAAAACAGATTTACAAAGCAATATTATGATCAATCCATCATTTGACTACGACAAATAATATAATCTCAGTGACACTCCTGATTCCGTAAACAAAGAAAAATATTAGAAACCATGTAGCATAATGCATGAATTACCTAATGAAGCATAAGCAAACCATTATTCGTTTAATTTGAAGGGTGGAGAAGGTAGCAAGGTCCATGCCCCAATGGACGGCGCGTAGAGCCTCGCACTTCTTCTAGTTGGGGTTCTTCTTTACATCGAAAAATAATACCAAAGCAAAATTTTAGGCTACAAAATAATAAATAAATACACTACTCACACTTCTAGAATCTAGCACTATTTAAAATAGGGAGTTTTTCTTTTTTGATTTAGGGATTAGTGGAAATTAAGAAAGAACAAGGAAAATGAAGAGAGGGAAGGAAGTAAGTGGGGAAGAAGAGGAAGTACGATGTTGATCTAGAGGCCGAATATAGAGTTCTTTAGGGCAACAGCCGCGGCTATTCAAACTAGATCTAGAGCTATTCATGAGGTTTAATAAAAACTAAGGTTGAAAAGGGGAAGAGAAGGCTGAGATGAATCGATAGGGCTTGTGGAATTTCAGTGCTAGTAACGGCCAGCGACTTGATTTTTTGGATGGTGAGTGGTTTTTTGGGGAAGTTTGCATTTTATAAATAGATGAACTCCCGTTTAGAGAAACAAAGAATATGACCAAATGGAAAAAAAAATTGAGACTTCACATTAATTGGGAAAAGTCAAGTTTATTATGCATTTTTACTTGTTCTTTTTTATTTTTTATTTCTAAAAATTATAAGACAATTTTAAATTAAAATTAAAAAACAAATTTTCATTTTTTTATTTTTTTTATGTGGCTTGATTTAATTTTATATTTTATATTTTTTAAGATTATAATAATTATACAAAACTAAAATTAAATTACAATAATTTAATAATAACTATAAAAAATATTACAAATCTAATAAGATTTCGGGATTATTTTTTTGTTATTATGTATATGATATAGATATCGTAACGACTTTTTCATTGTTGTATAAAACCTTTAAAAAGTTAATAAGAAAACGACAATAAAAAGTTGTTGCAAACATAAAAAGATATGGTAATAATTTTTTGCATCATTTTTAATTTTATAAGAATTAGCAACAAAAATAAGTTGTGTTGTATAAAATATAAAGAAAAAAATCAAATAATTAACGACAATTAAAAGTCATTGCAAATGTAATTAGATATCGCAACAACTTTTGTTTATATCGTTGTTAATTTGATCAAAATTTACAACAAAAATAAGTGTCGTTGTATAAAATATATAAAAAAAATTAAATAAGCAACGACAATTAAGAATCGTTGCAAATGTAATAAAATATCGTAACGACCTTTTTTATTGTTGTCAATTTGATAAGAATTCACAACAACAATAAATATCATTGCATAAAATATAAAAAATATCAATTAAGCAACGACTGTGAAAAGTCGTTACAAATATCATAAGATTTTGCAACGACTATCTTAGTCGTTGTAAATTTTGGTTGCTAAAGGCTTATTTTCTAGTAGTGATCATTGCCTTCTATGTGAACCCGATATTTGTCATAACAGAAAGTCATTCACCTACAGGTGGCAAATGGACGAGTCAGATCGGGTTTAGGTTGAGTCATTTTGGATCCGATTATTTTGGGTTAAGGAAAAATCGGGTCATTTCGGGTTCGGATAAAGTCGGGTTTGGGTCAAGGAAAAATCGATCTATTTCGGGTTCGGATAAGGTCGGGTTTGGATTAATTTGAATTCGAATCAATTTGGGTTCAGATTAATTCAGGTTCAGATTAGATCGGATTTGGGTCGTTGACTTTTTTAGTCAATTCAGATTGGTCGAATTTCGATTCGGATCGGTCGGATTTGGATTCGGGTCGATTGGACATGTTTATTAGGTTAAGCCTTGGTCATCTCGATGTGATTTATCTGGTATGAAAATCAACTGAAACCATATTTCTAAGAATTACAAAACTCATGAAAATAAAATTTTCTTCTTACATGACCTATAGTACAATTGGGATTGAAATAATCAAAATATTTAATAATATGTATGATAGTTTTCTTTATAATATATTTACCAATATTCATAAATTAATTACATTTTTTTCATTTTATTTTTATCTATAATAATTAATAACTTTATGAATCAAAGTGATTTAATAATCTCTACTAAATATCATAAAACAATACTATATATCTCTTTAATTTATCTTGATTTTTATAGAATAATTGGAGACATTAAGTGTAGATGATATAGCTTTTATACTCTATTATAGATTAGCCATTAAATAATTATACATTAGGTTCAAATGAATGCAATATAAAAATGAATATTTAAATTTAACTAGATTAAAAAAATATATATAACACTCATATTATTGAAAAAAAATTATATTTTTACTAAATTAAAATACTTTGATAATTAATTTTAACATTTAAATATTTATTGATAATATTAAATTTAAGTTTGAATCTTTTCAAGTTTGGGTAAATTTGGATTCGGATCAATTCGGGTTCGGGTTAATCTAAATTCGGATGAATTTGAGTTCAGATTAATTCGGATTCGAATTCGGTCGGGTTTGGATCAATGTGAATTCGGACAAATTTGGTTTCAGATTAATTCGGATTCGGATTGGGTTGGGTTTGGGTTGTTGACTCTTTTAGTCAAATTGAATCGGTCGGGTTTGAATTCGGATTAATTGGGTGGATTTTTCGGGTCGAGTCAACTTTTGCCATCGCTACATTCACCCTTTTATGTGGCATAAAATACCACAAACTTAGTGTAGCTAAAGAAGTGTTAAAAGTATGTTCAAATGCCCCCAAAAGGCTAACTAATTTAAACTTTTGGCAAGTAGTAGTTGAAGTGTTGAATTGCAAGAAAATGACTAACCTTGCATTTTAAAAATTGAATTTGATGGGATCAAATGAATCATGTTTATTCATCTAATCTAATCAAAAGCTATCTATAAAACTTCTTGATGATCAATTTATCATTATCAAGAGTCTCAGTTCTCTTTATGTCATCTCCAGGTTTATATATATGCTCTAAGTACCGTAAATTGAGGCCAATACTTTTTACAAATGGGGAGTCTTTGAGTAATAAGCCATTTATAATTGATGGTACTCTTGCCTTGCTCGTAGTCTAGTTAATTACTTTCTCCCTCAGAATAAGAGATACCTATCCAGGCTGCAGCAATATGGAAGAACCATAAGCATGCAAAAGCTTATTAATAAACGCAGCGTAATCTTATCTCTCTATATTACCTTGGGAACTCACTTGACCTTTTTATCCTTAGATATTTTAAAATGGATGGTTTGAATCAGATAGAGTAAGGGTTGTCTTCAATGGTCACGATGAATTCTAATTATAATTCAGTACGGATGTTCTTAGTACAATTGCAAGCACCATGAATGAACAATGTCATAAAGTTGAATACGTCTCCTGCTCTACTAGTAGTTTAATAAAATTTATAGCCACTACTACAGTACTCCTAATGGAATTGATTAGCCTCTCCGGCTCTACTATCATAGATAGTTTGATCATGCTGAATAAGCTTAAAGTTTGCTGGTTTGTGTTTAATAATAAAATCTTATATTAGAAATGATCTTTAGTAGGAACGCATATAAGCATCAGGGAAAAAGCTATCCCAATCTGTCGTGATATCTAATCTAAGTTCCATCATGCCTCTCCCACATCCTGTTGCAAGCCACCATCTCCTTTGTTGTGCATGCCAGGAAAGTAGGCCCACTGAAATATTAAGATACGCATCAAGAATCAAATGACACACCTATATATAGAGTAGATCACGATAATGTTCAGGAAAGAATTGTTTTGTCTTGTTGATCCTTTTGGTTCTAGACCTTACATTTTTTGCAGCAGTGCCGAAGGCTTCTTTGTGTGGAATGTTCGGATTTTGAGCTTTCAGTCTCCTGATCTCTTCTCTGCCACCAACAATGAATCAATATATGATAATATTGTCCTAATTAAGTCAAAGAAATGTTTGTTTGCATAAATAGATTGATGGATTCTTATAACTTACTTGATGAAGCGATTATAAGCTGATGGAGCTCTTTGCCTCCTCTTTGGGGCTGTAAAATTTGACTAAACTAGTATTAGAATGATAATATTACTCCACTTTCAGCTATAACTCAAAGATAAAAAAGAAAACGCACGCTTGTTGATTGTGGGATTCACACAGAATATGTCTTCTTCATCATCGGATGTGCTGTGCCTATCTGAGGTTTTCCTCAGGGCAGACACTTCTTTCGAAAATGTTCCTTCTTTTGGCCGCTTGAGAGAGAGCTTATACAAAATGTTAATGGTATATTGAATAATCATATCATCATATTGGATTTATTTTATGACAAACTAATAATATGACATGATCAAGAGCATGACATTATAAGCTTATCAAATACACACTTGTGGAAATGCAAGGTGAAGTATTCAAATGTTTATTACTTTTTACTGCCATTATTCCAGCTACAGTCTATAGTTTATGAGTGTATAAAGACAAAAATTCTTGGTTTGCAATTTGATTAAGTAATAGTACAACAAAAGAAATTAAGTAAACCTAGCTCCAAAAATACGTACAAAGCATACACTTTACCTCATCATCATGACCAAGGGAAGCTAAGGGTTGGAGTGGGGCAAATGAGGCTTTCATCATACTGACTGAGAGAAGGGTTGTGCAGTGCCCACATCTCACTGTCATCGCCATGGACAAGCTACTACATGGGACACTTACCTGCACTTTTGAAAGGCTAATTACATGAGTAGAGTGCAGAGACTTTAACATACATATATAAAGGGGAAAAAATTATATGGAATGTGTTACCAGTAAAATGGTAGTGCAGAAACCACATTGCACATAGCAAATTTGCTCAGGGAGATCAAAGAGATTATTCATTGTTGACATTTCTTTTTGTTGGTTTGTCTGTTTCTGAGAGTTTGCTTTTGAGAAAGTACTAAGGAGGGAAGAAGATTTTGGGTGATAACAATGAGAATGATATATGTGGGTATCTGAAACAAGGGAAGTGGGATTTATAGATTGTAGAATACACTAATTACAATGACTACCTTTCTTTATGGATAATTGTATGGCTCATAAATACCTTAAAATCATAAATATATTGGGTTTAGAATGCAACAAGCTAAGCATTAAGTACTAGTAAATTCGAGATTCTACCTTTTAACTGTTTGTGATAAGTCTCTATCACCTTATCATCCAACTGTTGCGCTGACCATCTTGACACTTAGAGCCACGCATCCAGCAGGTTAATAGAATTGAATACAGACAAACAAGTACACAAGTATTAAAAGAGAGCCTGAAACACACACACAAGGCAGGAATCCAACTCTTTTCTAGCCCTAAACTCTCCTTCCTCCTTTCTTTACTAAGACAAATACTAACTTGAGCGTCGGAGCGCACATCAAATCTAACCCCGATGCCCTTGACTTTATTCTTTCTCTTGCAAGAACCAGAACGTACCTTTCAAGCTTGTTTGCCCACTCTTAGACCTCACAAACTATGATTAATCTCTTCTCTTTATTGAGACAAACATTAACTTGAGTTTTGGAGCACGCATCAGAATCCCAATTCTGATGCTCCTAACCTTGTTCTCACTTTTGTAAGAACAAAGACTCTCCAAACTTATTCACAGACTCATATATCTTGAAAAACTATAATTGAAACATAAAATAAACTTAACAATATCTTAACTCATAGATCACTAATCTCTCATTATCGTTTTTGACCAAAAACCAAGTACTTTCATTCATGGAACAATAAATGATATGTCAAGCTTATATGGCTGATATTTATTGCATACGGAAACACTATTCCGGTAATTCACCCAGTTCTCTCTCTTCTGTCTCTTCAAGCCCTCAATTCCTCCCCAGGAAAGTGAAAGTGCAGAGTTTTAACATTTGGAAGAGGAGAGCAAGTTTCTAGAAGAGTGTATGGAGAAGGAAACTAGGCATCTCAGGATTTGTCTTTCTTCAAAGAGGGTAAGTTTGATTGACAATGAGCATCGAGCAATGTCTTGCTGTTAGTCAGTCTGTTACTTGGCAGCCCTTTTTAACTATTTTGCTGGTAGCATTGGCATCATCCTTAATGCTAACATTTACTCACCCAGTTTACAGTTTCTAGTTCCCAATTTCCAATTTCTTTTTTTAGTATAAATCACATGTATCTTCATCCGTTTTAACGGTCTAAGACTAATCTTGTTCAGTATTTAGTCACAATTAAGGCTCTTCACCTTTTTCCAAAAAATTTGTTTAGTAAGAATCGAACCCGAGAGCTCTTCTTACAAATTCAACCTGTCTTACCAACTGAACTATAACTTATGAGTAGTTTCCAATTTCCAATTTCATTTCCATTTTACCTCTCCTTCATTGCCTTCACTTTACTCTGTCTTCACTGTCTCACCCCATGTGCTCGCACGTGATGTTCCCACAACCATTTTTCAAAAAATGCAAATGCAGGACAGCCAATTTTTTATGGTTTCGCCTTAAATCATGGAGACAATTGCATTAAGAAACAGCTGATTGTACTAATGCGTAATAAGGGTTTTGAAATATGGTAAACTCACATTGACTCACTGGGGGACCAGTTCTTAGCATAAGCATGACGCAGCTCATGGCAAAGCTAAATTTGATTTGATTATTATTGAGTTGGATTTGAATGAAACTTAAAGCTTTGATTCGATTATTATCAAATCAAACTCAAGTCAAAGCTTGGGATATTAAGCAAGTCAAGTTAGAACTTCTCAAAATTCGATTTAAATAGCTCAAAAATCTAATTGAATTTTTTTATATTAATATTTTTTATTATTTTAATTATTAAATAATGATTTTGTCTTTGATGTTTATAAAATATTTATAAAAATTTTAATTCAATTTTGAACTTAAAAAAAAATTAATCAACCTCGAATTTTGAGTATGAAAATCGAGTTCGTTTTTTATTTGATAAAAGAATTTTTAATTGAGCGAATTCAAGTAATTTGAGTTTGATCTTGAACCAAGTTCGAACTAAAAAAATAAAATAACCTTTTATTCAAGATATGAGCTGGCAACTGACAAGCACTGGATAGATGATTGTGCACGGGGCAGAGTCATGGTGCGGCCAGAACTTTGGCGGGTGAAGAGTTTCTGTTAAGCTTGGTCTCCTAGGAATTTTAGATAGACTAGAGTTCCTAATGGCTGGGGATGTTAGCCACTGATTACCTATATATTTAGTTGTGTACAGCAGTGGACTCATGATGAGAGAAAGAGTGAGTTGGGGAACTCAGGCCTTGTGAGAGAGTCCACGCAGCAGACTTGTAAATCCTTTTAAGAGTGAATAAAAGGTTGGGAACAAGGGTGTTCCTGAAAACGTGTGTGCTTGGCTTTGTGTTTGTGTGCTTATCTTTGCTATTGAGCTTGTGCGCGTGCTTGGGTGGTGGTGCGCGCACTGTTGCATGCCAGTGTGCTGTCGGGTGAGTGTCGATTACTCACAGATCGAGTGGCTGAATTAGTTGTGTTTGTGTGCTTATCTTTGCTATTGAGCTTGTGCGCGTGCTTGGGTGGTGGTGCACGCACTGTTGCACGCCAGTGTGCTGTCGGGTGAGTGTCGATTACTCACAGATCGAGTGGTTGAATTAGGCGCGTGGAGAGCCTAGTGCCATCACGGGGTGGCGAAAATTGTCACAGGTTTACTTTCTTCCTAGATTTTTCGCCACCCCGTGATGGCACTACGCTTTCCGCTCGCCTAGTTTAGCCACTCGATCTGTGAGTAATCGACACTCACCCAACAGCACACTGGCGTACAATAATGCGTGCACCACCACCCAAGCACGCGCACAAGCTCAATAGCAAAGATAAGCACACAAACACAAAGCCAAGCATACACGTTTTCAGGAACACCCTTGTTCCTAACCTTTTATTAACTCTTAAAAGGATTTACAAGTCTGCTGCGTGGACTCTCTTACAAGGCCTAAGTTCCCCAACTCACTCTTTCTCTCATCATGAGTCCACTGCTGTACACAACTAAATATATAGGCAATCAGTGGCTGACATCCCCAACCATTAGGAACTCTAGTCTATCTAAAATTCCTAGGAGACCAAGCTCAATAGAAACTCTTCACTCGTCGGAGTTCTGGCCGCACCATGACTCTGCCCCGCGCACAGTCATCTGTCCAGTGCTTGTCGGTCGCCGACTCATATCTTGAGTGCCAGGTGTGTGCACTCATATAGGGCCCTTCCTCAGCTCTTAGAATCCCATTTGGACTCAAATTAGCTATCTGTGCATATCGGATCACGCCTCTAAGAGTCTGGTACGAAACTGACTCTTGCCACACAGTCCTGGTCACATTAGAATTCTTACCTGTGTCTGCTTCCTCATCAGCATCCGCGCGCACCTATCCAATCAGAATTGACTTCCCTTTTAGAGTCCTGGTCGGACTAGACTTCCTTCTCGCGTCTGCTTCCTTCATCAGCATCCGTTCGCTCGTCTAGTCAAACTATCCGCGATCCTAGTTCCGCACACACTTGCACACTGTCAGACATGTGCTGCACTACCTCTTACCACAGTGCATACGTCCTGCATGCTTTGATTGCCATCTGCGCATGTCACCTGAATGCTTCTGCTTCCGCAGCCAATGAAAGCCTGTCCCATGCCCTCTCCCAAGGCATGGCTAGTCTCGACCTGCACCAGCTTGTGCACGGGCGCGGCCCAGCTCACAAGGGCGTAACAAACTCTCTCCCGCCTGATGAAGCCGATGTCCTCGTTGGGAGGTTGTCTAAACGAGCCCATTGCTCCTTGCATCTACACATTGTCCCATAGTGCTACAAGAGTTTCTCAAACGATACATTTCTCCAATTCTGACCTATACCCGAAGCATAACGGTCGTTGTCGAGCATCTTCACCATAAGCTGGTTGGTGCACCAGCCCCTAATGCTGTGTCCTTGTCGGAGCAAGCAGAGCTTCAGTCGTAGGCCCTGGCTGAGCTGCAGCATTTGGTCAGCGATAACCAGAAGGATATGGTGGTCCAGTTCAATAACTTGATCGCGCGGATCCAATCTTTGTCAAATCGGTTACTAGCATGTACCTCACCGGTGATGCTAATTGTGGTGGCGGATAAGGTTGGATGATGATGCAAGTGCTTGACGAGAAGTGATCCAGACATGGGAAGCCTTGAAGAAAGAATTGGGGGAGCAATTTCTTCCAATGAACATGGCTTAGCGGGCTAGAAAGGCACTAAAGAAATTAAGGCACACAGGTTTTGTGCGGGACTACGTCAAGGAGTTTAGTTAGTTGATGCTAGAGATTACGAACATGACCGAGGAAGATCGGGTGTATAACTTCTTGTCGGGTCTGCAGCCTTGGGCTCAGGCGAAGCTAAGGCGATTGAAGGTGAAGGATCTACCTTCGGCTATTACTGCTGCAGACAGTTTGAGTGACTATTGAGTTGGATCTTCATCCAACACTGACAAGAAGAAGTCCAAAGAGGATAAGAGGAATTGGAAGTGTGGCAAGGATAGAAAGCGGGGCAAGAAGCAAAGTGACACTGAGTCATCCGAGTCAGGGGAACCGGATGCATCCAGAGGTAAAACGAAAATTGGTTGTTTTCTTTGTAATGGCCCTCACCGTGCAAAAGATTGTACTCGTAGGCAAAAGCTTTCTGCTATTATTGCTCAGGCTGGTTCCGAAAGTGAGGCGGAAGAGGTGAATCCTAGACTCAATCCTATGCAGTTGCTGAATGCTATCACGAATGGCAAGCGAGGCCCTAACCAAGGGCTGATGTACGTGAAGGCAAAGGTGAATGGGTAGAGTGTGCGTGCCATGTTGGATACGAGAGCTACCAACAATTTCATCTCCAGTGGATGGTGTAGCGACTTGAATTAACCGTCTCCAAGTGCTCGAGTCAGATTAAGGCTGTAAACATGGAGGCACAGCCTGTCCTAGGCGTGACCACTGTCACGATGAAGGCGGGCAGATGGGAACAGGAGTGTAAGATTACAGCACTGTCGCTTGATGATTTTGAGTTGATCCTCAGGTTGGAATTTTTCGATGATGCGAAGGCAGCACCAATACCTCATTTGAGTGGCCTATGGATTTATGACGAGAGGTGCCCATGTTTTGTCCCAACGGAGAATGGGGGACAAAGGCAGAAAAGTCCTCAATGCTAGTGAAATCAGAGGGGAAAAAGGGTAAGACAGTCAGGTTGGTGGCCCTTGTCTAAGTTGATAGCCCTTGTGATGTTGTTGCAGAAGTGCACGCGGGTGCATCAGGTGGAGGCAGTAAAGGGGTGATGGTCCAGGGTGGACGCCCCATTGATATTGAGATAGCTAGCAAGAAACAAGAGCTAGTTGCTAATAAATTTGAGACAGCACGCGGGGTACATATGAGTGCAACCAGTTGCTTGGATGCAAGGTCAGCGGAGTCCCTTGCATGTTATAGTCTTCACCGACCAAGCCAGGATCTGCGGATGGTAGACAGATTTAAGGTACCCTCATATGATTCTTTCTATTTTCTTGTCCACTCTAACATTTCTGATCAAACTAGGCAGGTGTTCAAGGTAGACACTAGCCATTGTCGTGAGAGGCAGCAGGCCAGGGAGGGCTTGGTTCAATAGAGTTGGATCGTAAATAGCCTGTGGTATGCTCACTGGGACAGGTTGTGGGTTCCTATGAGTGGAGAACTGACATGCGTGTTGGCGCACGATCCAGAGATGACGGTAGAACATCCAAGCATAGGATGTGTGTTCGATCTTATTTTTTGGCCAGGAGACATGCGGTTTGTCCGTACCATTGTGATGACCGAGCTATTGAGACAAACGAGGCTGTTTCAACCACTACTGACTCTAGGCAGATTGGGGGAGTCTTTGTTTCAGGTTGGATTGCGCGCATATGATAGATGGGGATCTATCTTAGTAGTGGCTGATCGTTTTAATGAGGGGGTGATGCTGGTGGCTGTTCCTCGTGCCCGCATTGCCAAGATAGCAAGGGTGGTGCTATCAAGTCAGCATATGGTGAAGATGCTCGACAGCGATCGTTATGCTTGGGGTATAGGTCAGAATTGGAGAAATGTTTAGTTTGAGAAACTCTTGCAGCACTATGGGATAGTGTGTAGATGCAAGGAGCAGTGGGCTCGTTTAGACAACCTCTCGACGAGGACGTCGGCTTCATAAGGCGAGGGAGAGTTTGTTACGCCCTTGTGAGCTAGGTCGTGCCCGTACACAAGCTGGTGCGGGCCAAGACTAGCCATGCCTTGGGAGCGGGCATGGGACAGGCTTTCGTTGGCTGCGAAAGCATAAGCATGCAAGTGACATGCTCAGATGGCAATCGAAGTGTGCAGGACGTACGTGCTGTGGTAGGGAGGGTGGCAATGCAACACAGTCTGAGCAGTGTGCAAGTGTGTGCGGAAAACCAGGATCGCTGATAGTCTAACTAGACGAGCGAGCGGATGCTGATGAAGGAAGCAGACGCGAGAAGGAAGTCTAGTCCAACCAGGACTCTAAAAGGGAAGTCATATTCTGATTGGATGGGCACGCGCAGATGCTGATGAGGAGCAGACGAGGGTAAGAATCCTAGTGCGACCAGGACTGTGTGGCAAGAGTCAGTTTCGTACCAGACTCTAGAGGTGTGATCCAATATGCGCGGATAGCTAATTTGAGTCTTAATGGGATTCTAAGAGCTGAGGAAGGGCCCTGGATGAGTGCGCACACCTGACACTTAAGATATGAGCTGGCGACTGACAAGCACTGGACAGATGACTGTCCGTGGGCAGCGTCTTGGTACGACCAGAACTCTAGCGGGTGAAGGGTTTCTGTTGAGCTTGGTCTCCTAGGAATTTTAGAGAGACTAAAGTTCCTAATGGCTGGGGATGTCAGCCTGTAAGATCCCAATTTCCATTATATGACATATTACTCACTCACTACCGGTTGGGCTGTCAGTGATGCTTATCAACTCCTATCACTTTAATAAGAATAATTAAATCTCATGTTCAATCTGTATGTATACATTCCCTTATATTGAAAATAGTACTGTACAACTTTACTGAATGTATAAAAGAATAAGACATACCTTCGATATCCAATCTCAGGAAGGTAAGTCTCTTAGTTCAAATCAGTTATCTGTGGAGTGGAAAAATAAGGAGTGAGCGACAATGTGCTCAGTAAAGAAGGTGTATGCTGTATATAAAAATAATACTATAATCTCAAAACCATTAAATCTGTCCTCTTTGATCAAATTCATTAAGAATAAATACAGTTAACATGAAACAGGATTCACCAAATCCTTTCATAAATCATTTATTGAGACTAGGCAACAATCTACTCATGCAAAAAAAACACAAATTCATCCGCTTTGGGGGCACCCGTAGGCCATCGCCCTCACGGCTATCTCATCTAGATGTATGACCATAATCTATAGGTGGTCCTCGGGTCCACTTGCAAGTGACCTCGAGACCGCTGAAGACTGGCAGGTCTAATCAGCCCTGTGACGCTCTAGGGTGCACTCGTTGGTCTCTTTGACCCGAGCCATCGCCCCAGATGGGTCACGCAAAGTGTATGAGTGATAATGCATGAACTCATGGCCTAATGTCTCAAAATCAAGTCATCATATGTATTATTTCCATAAAATGATTTAGTTTCCAAAAGGGTCTATAACTAGTAAAAACAACTCTCCTTTTCAATATTTTCTATGAGAGAAAAGCATGTTTGGGAGCTGGTTCGCCCATGGCTAGTTCGCCCAGGGTCAGCTCGCCCTTTAACAATCGCCGAAGGAAACTACTCGCCCGAGAGTTTACTCGCCCAAGGGCTACTCGCCGAAAAGTTTGATATTTTCTATTTCGAAAATAATAAAATTAATTCAAATTTTATTTATTTATTTATTTAATTTTCGTTCAGAAAATAAACCCATAAATCAGTTCGCCACTGTCAATTTGCTAAGGCGGCGAGTTATTAGTCGTCCGCCTCATAGCTTCAAGAGAAAAGTTTTGGCTGGTGAAGACAGTTCGCCCGCCTCACATTTAAAACCATAGTCGCCAGTCCATACGACATAAAAACAATTTCTCAACTTTTAAAACAAAGGCTCTCGCCAGGTTCTCATAAAGTAGAACTCGCCTTTGGCTAACACGAGTTTCAACTTAGAACAAGACTATTCGCCCGCCTTAACAAACAACATATTGCGAAGTTGTAGCTCGCCAGGGTCAAAACATTATATCAACCAATGCATGTCAGAAAAACAAAACGATTTCTAATATTTTCTTAACACTTTTACTCCACAGGACATGCATTTTCATCACATAGTACTTCCTTACCTTGTCTGATACAGCTTGGGATTCTCGCCCGCCTTCCTCAATTCTCGTCTGCAAGGATTATGAAAAATATAAAATATTTTCTCAAAAGCAATTTATATTTTTCCTAATAAGATGGCACTCGGCGAGACTCATTCGTCATTCGCCCAACATAGCTCGCTGTCCATTAGCGGCTAATCATTGGAGTTCGCCATTGCAATGTAATACTGACAACTTATTATTTTATTATTTTTTTTTCTACTCGCCACGTTGGCGAACATATATCTTCGCCCGTCGAGACCATAAATCTGGCGAACTCACATAACTATTTTCCTAACTCGTCCCATCCTTTGGCGAGTACTTACCCAATTTTACTAACAATTTTCTACTCGCCCATCTTGTTTTCTTCCTCATTCTTGGTTATTTTTCCATCTATTTTCTTTATATTTAACCATATTCAATTATAACCAGGCTATATCTATGATTAAATATCAAGAAAGCTGTAAATCTATGCAACTCACCTTCACCAAGTTGCTTCTCCAACAACAGAATGCTTTCTTGTCTTTCTTAGCTTTAGTTTGCTTGTTCCTTAGCTCTTCACTAGTGAGGAAGAGGTTTGGCTAACTAACGAGGAAGTTTTGCATGATTTGCATCTAAGAAAACTGAAGAATTAAAGATGAAATGGTAATGGAACGGATTGGGCGAGAACAATTCTGGAGAGGATGTAGTTCATTTCAATCCATTTCTTTCTCTTGAAGCCCCTTTATATAACCGTTCCGTTTCACTTAAAATCTAACACCTGTTTCCTTATCCTGTTTCCTCATCATTTTATGCATTAAATTCTTGTGGAAAAACTGAAGTTAATGGACGGAGGTAAGAAGAAAATTCCCTGTATGTTTGACAATTTTCTTTCTTTTTTTTCCTCTTCTTCTCCTAGTCCACGCCACTGCCAGTCACTCTTATTGGCTTGTTCCTCTTGCTATTAAATGCTTAGTCTCCTTTGTCAAATAAGGCAACCGGCGAGAAGTAATTCTGAGCCCCTTTCCTGGACTTTCTTTTCTTTTCTGCACTTCTTTTTGCCAACCTTGCTTCCAGCCGCCCACGTGATTGGCTCTCCTTTCTCTCTTTTCTCCATTCGTCTGACATCCATTTAATGTTGAAGAATTTCCAGCTAAAGGCTTGCAGTCAAAAAGGCAACGGGCGACAGGCCTTCTGCACATTTTTGACTCCAATTTCTCTTTTATTCTTCTTCTTTTCCACGCAAATGTCAACTAAAATTATTAACTTTGGCTTACTTCATTTAATGCTTCCACAATCCCACTAATAAGGTTCCTTTTTTGCATTTCTTTTCAACCAAATGCATATACACCATATTATACATCATAACTTACAATGAAAAGTGACAATACATATTTAATTGTTTTCTTTAATTTTACTCAAACCATTTATTCTCACCATCATTCATGTACAAATATGGTATATAGTACAAAAAATTTCGGGTTTTACATTTCCCCCACCTTAAGAAATTTGGTCCTCCAAATTTAACTTGGACCTGTCACTAAAAGAGCTCCGGATACTTCTCAAGTATAAGGCTTTCTAATTCCCAAGTAGCCTCCTCCTCGTTATGATACTGCCAGAGCACTTTAACTAAAGGAATCGTCTTAGATCGCAATACCTTATCCTTTCTATCCAAAATCCGCACCGTTTCTCAACGTAACTCATGTCCTCTCTGATCTCCAGTGGCTCATGTCGAATCACGTGAGAAGGATCTGGATTGTACTTTCTCAACATCGAGACATGGAATACGTTATGCACTCCTGACAACTCTGGTGGTAGTGCTAACCGATATGCCACATCTCCAACGCGATCTAAGATCTCATAAGGCCCAATGTATCGAGGACTCAACTTTCCTCTCTTCCCGAATCTCATAATACCTTTGGACGGTGAAACCTTTAAAAACACATAATCACCTGCTATAAACTCCAAAGGTCGGCGTCTAATATCTGCAAACCTTCTGCCGACTCTGAGCTGTTCTGAGCCTCTCACATATTATCCGTACATCACTAGAAGCCTACTCGACCAAATCGGGAGCTAACAGTTTACGGTCTCCAACTTCTTCCCACGCTATCGGTGATCTGCATCGTCTGAATCAAGGCTCATTGGTGCCTGCCGATACTCGTATGAAAACTATTATTATAAGCAAACTCTGCCAGGGGTAAAATGATCGTCCCATGAGCCTCTAAAATCCAATGCACACGCTCTCAACATATCCTCGAGCGTCTGTATCGTACGCTCGGACTGCCCATCAGTCTGTGGATGAAAAGCGGTGCTAAAACTCAACTGGGATCCCATAGCCTCCTGAAATCTCTCCCAAAAATGAGAGGTGAAGCGAGAGTCCCTATCAGAGGTGATACTCACTGGAACACCATGTAACTTCACTATCTCCCTGACATACAATTCGGCTAAGGCACTAACTGAATCTGTAGATTTCATGGCTAAGAAATGAGCAGACTTAGTCAATCTGTCGACTATCACCCAAATAGCATCGTACCCCTTCCGGGTCCGTGGTAATCCCATAATAAAATCCATAGTTACATGCTCCCATTTCCACGTGGGAATCGATAATGGTCGAAGCATACCTGCCGGCTTCTGATGCTCAATCTTAATCTGTTGGCATGTCAAACATCTAGTAACAAAATCTGCAATGTCCTTTTTCATTTTAGGCCACCAGTACACTTTTCGGAGATTCTGGTACATCTTAGTACTACCCGGATGTAACGTGTATCTAGAGGTATGGGCCTCTGATAAAATCAAATCTCTAAGCTGCTGATCACCGGGAACACATATCCGACCTCTAAACCTCAGTATCTCATCGGTGCCAATCTCAAAATCCAATTCATCTCCCATTTGAATCTGACTGGCCACCCCAATACAATAATCATCACTCCTCTGAGCCTCCTTGATTCGATCTATCAAATCCGGCTCAATACGAAAACTAGCCGTAAACCCATACCGGTCAGAGGAAACAACTGTCAAATTGAGGTTAGAGAACTGCTCTATCAACTCATGTTCCCTGATCATCATGTACGATACCATGCCAACATGCTTACGGCTCAGTGCATCAGCTACTACATTAGCTTTACCTGGGTGATACAAAATCTCACAATCATAGTCCTTCAATAGTTCCATCCACCGTCGCTGTCTCAAATTCAACTCTTTCTGTGAGAATATATACTTCAGACTCTTATGGTCTGTATATATCTGAAATTTCTCCCCGTACAAATAATGTCGCCATATCTTCAGTGCAAACACCACTGCGGCTAGCTCTAAGTCGTGTGTCGGGTAATTCCTCTCATGATCCTTCAACTGTCGAGAACCATAGGCTATAACCCGACCATGCTGCATGAGTACACACCCTAAACCTAGAGCGGATGCATCAGTATATACCATAAATCCACCTGATCCGCTAGGAAGGGCTAATACGGGGGCACTAGTCAATCTCCTTTTAAGCTCACCAAAACTATGCTCACACGCATTATTCCACTCAAACTTTACATCCTTACGTGTGAGTCGTGTCAATGGAGCAGCAAGTCTAGAAAATCCCTCCACAAACCTGCGATAATATCCGGCAAGACCTAGGAAACTCCGTATCTCGGTAACCGTGTTAGGCCTCTCCCACTGAACAATGGCCTCTATCTTGGACGGATCAACTGATACCCCGTCCCTCGACACTACATGTCCGAGAAATATGATATGGTCAAGCCAGAATTCGCACTTACTAAGCTTAGCATACAACTTTCGCTCTCTGAGGGTCTGTAGAACAATCTGCAAATGCTGCTCATGCTCCGCTGGAGTCTTAGAATAAATCAGGATGTCATCAATAAATACTATGACAAACTTATCCAAAAATGAATGAAATACCTCATTCATCAAACTCATAAAAGCTGCAGGGGCATTTGTCAGTCCAAAAGGCATCACTAGGAACTCATAATGGCCATAGCGAGTCCGAAAGGCTGTCTTATGCACATCCGACTCCTTAATCTTCAACTGGTGATATCCTGATCGAAGATCTATCTTGGAAAACACCTGTGCACCCCTGAGCTGATCAAACAAATCATCAATCCGAGGCAGTGGATACTTATTCTTAACGGTAGCCCGATTCAACATCCGATAATCAATACATAACCGGAGGCTACCATCCTTTTTCCGAACAAATAATACTGGAGCTCCCCACGGTGACACACTGGGACGTATAAATCCCTTATCTAATAACTCTTGGAGTTGCTTCTTGAGCTCATCCAACTCTGTCAGTGCCATCCTATATGGGGGTCTAGAAATCGGCTCCGTACCGGGTACCAATTCGATCATAAACTCCGTCTCTCGATCCGGTGGTAACCCTGGTAAATCCTCTGGAAATACATCCGAGAAGTCCTTAACCACAAGAATCTCTTGGATCTTTGGATGCTTCCTCTCAACATCCTCCACACTAGCAATATATCCTTCATAATATTCATACACAATCACAATTTCAGTACACATGTCATTTCATAACATAAATTCACATACTTTTATTAATTCACAATAACTTTACAATGTACTTTTCGGGATAAGAGAAGGTAATAAACTTAGTATTACAGTCCAAACTAACATGATTTGCAGCCAACCAATCCATACCTAAAATGATATCAAAATCATATATGTCCAACAAAATTAGGTTAGCTGTCACAACCTTCTCTCCTATAGTCAATTTACAACCCCTATAAATAACATCCGTCCTCTGGAAATCATTAAAAGGAGTTTTCACTTGCAAGGTATACTCTAACAACTCCGGTTCTACTGGGGTCCTGTTGGCATATGCAGGTGATAAGAATGAATGTGTAGAACCCGGGTCAATTAAGGCAATTACTGGAATATCAAAAAGATAAATTTTACCTTTAATCACATCGATAGAGGCGTCGGCAGTCTCCTGATCCAACGCGTACACCCGACCCTGAGTCACAACATTCTTACCCTTCTCTGCGGCTGTTGCCCGCCTTGGTTGTGAAGGTGTCACTTTCTCTGACTCACGTCGAGCTGCCGGGGCCGCTATCTGTGGCGCTACAGGAGGTATAGTAGAAGCAGTTGACTCTCTGAGCATCGGGCAATCCTTAATAAAATGCCCCTTCTGTCCACATCTAAAACATACCCCAGTCATTACTGGACAAGGGCGCGATCCATGCGACCTTCCACAATGTCTACATAAGGGTGCAATACTTCTCTGAGTGATGCTGGGGCCAGTAGCAGGAGTAGAAACTGCTGGTCTATCAAATCTACCCTCTGAAATCTGTATGCCCGAAGATCTGGTCTTCTTAAATTGCTCTCTACCTGGTCTATCCTCCATAAACCTCTTAGCCTTTCCTTTTGTTCTACTTTTAGTTTTACCACTGAAATCGAGCTGGAACTGCTCATAATCCCTCTCACATAGCTGAGCCCGTTGAACTATTTCATCATAAGTCTGTATAACAAATGGGGCTAGCTTTACTCTGATGGATGGCCTCAAACCCGCTCTAAATCTCGAAATCTTATACCGGGTATTTGCACTAGTCTGTGGATCAAAACGGCTCAAGGTAGTAAATTTAGCCTCATACTCATTCACCGACATACTACCCTGTACTAATTCCATGAATTCCTGCTGTAACTTTTCTTGAGCAGTGTCAGGAATATACTGCCTTCTAAAAGCTTCCACAAACACATCCCAGGACAGATCCTGATGCTGAGCAAATAATACCGTCTGGGTGGCCTTCCACCAATGTCTCGCATCATCTGCCAGCTGGAACACAGCTAGGCCTACTTTCTCTGTCTCTGAACATCTCATAATCTCGAGTAACCTGTCGATCTCTATAACCCACTGTTCTGCCACTAATGGATCCCTAGTACCCTTAAACTTTGGTGGATCCAACTTCTTAAATGATTTCACTAATGCCACATTACAATATGATTCTGCATTTCGTGGCTGTTGAATCAGTGGCTGTGGTGGAGCTATCGGTGGCTGAGGTGCTGGTGGTGGAATAGGCTCAGGCTCAGGCACAACTGGTGCCGGCTGTGGTGGTGCTGGTGCCTCTACTGGGGCTGCAGGAGCTGGAGCTCTCTCCCTCTCTGCCCTATCAGCGGCTCTATCCGCTTGATACATAGCCATAAAATCTGCTATTAACCTCTCCACCTGAGTTACACGATTATCAATGCTCTCTAGCTGTATAAGACGTGGAGGTCTTGGGGCAGGTTCCGGTGTCTGTGGTTCCGGAGTCTGTGCCGCCCTACCTCGGCCTATACCTCTCACTGTGCGCATTCTCCTTCTTCCACTCATATCTGTACCACAGAAATCGTTTATCTCTTATCATTAATACATCAATTATATATTCAGTTTATACAGTACTACAGGGAAATGTATACTATTTCACCATTTACTTTTAAGCATCACTAGACATCCGACCAACCCTGCTCTGATACCATTAAATCTGTAACATCCCAATTTCCATTATATGACATATTACTCACTCACTACCGGTTGGGCTGTCAGTGATGCTTATCAACTCCTATCACTTTAATAAGAATAATTAAATCTCATGTTCAATCTGTATGTATACATTCCCTTATATTGAAAATAGTACTGTACAACTTTACTGAATGTATAAAAGAATAAGACATACCTTCGATATCCAATCTCAGGAAGGTAAGTCTCTTAGTTCAAATCAGTTATCTGTGGAGTGGAAAAATAAGGAGTGAGCGACAATGTGCTCAGTAAAGAAGGTGTATGCTGTATATAAAAATAATACTATAATCTCAAAACCATTAAATCTGTCCTCTTTGATCAAATTCATTAAGAATAAATACAGTTAACATGAAACAGGATTCACCAAATCCTTTCATAAATCATTTAATTGAGACTAGGCAACAATCTACTCATGCAAAGAACACAAATCATCCGCTTTTGGGGTGCACCCGTAGGCCATCGCCCCTCACGGCTATCTCATCTAGATGTATGGCCATAATCTATAGGTGGTCCTCGGGTCCACTTGCCAAGTGACCTCGAGACCGCTGAAGACTTGGCAGGTCTATCAGCCCTGTGACGCTCTAGGGTGCACTCGTTGGTCTCTTTGACCCGAGCCATCGCCCCAGATGGGTCACGCAAAGTGTATGAGTGATAATGCATGAACTCATGGCCTAATGTCTCAAAATCAAGTCATCATATGTATTATTTCCATAAAATGATTTAGTTTCCAAAAGGGTCTATAACTAGTAAAAACAACCCTCCATTTTCAATATTTTCTATGAGAGAAAAGCATGTTTGGGAGCTGGTTCGCCCATGGCTAGTTCGCCCAGGGTCAGCTCGCCCTTTAACCAATTCGCCGAAGGAACTACTCGCCCGAGAGTTTACTCGCCCAAGGGCTACTCGCCCGAAAAGTTTGATATTTTCTATTTTCGAAAATAATAAAATTAATTCAAATTTTATTTATTTATTTATTTAATTTTCGTTCAGAAAATAACCCATAAATCAGTTCGCCACTGTCAATTTGCTAAGGCGGCGAGTTATTAGTCGCCCGCCTCATAGCTTTTCAAGAGAAAAGTTTGGCTGGTGAAGACAGTTCGCCCGCCTCACATTTAAAACCATAGTCGCCAGTCCATACGACATAAAACAATTTCTCAACTTTTAAAACAAAGGCTCTCGCCAGGTTCTCATAAAGTAGAACTCGCCTCTTGGCTAACACGAGTTTCAACTTAGAACAAGACTATTCGCCCGCCTTAACAAACAATCATATTGCGAAGTTGTAGCTCGCCAGGGTCAAAACATTATATCAACCAATGCATGTCAGAAAAACAAAACGATTTCTAATATTTTCTTAACACTTTTACTCCACAGGACATGCATTTTCATCACATAGTACTTCCTTACCTCGTCTGATACAGCTTGGATTCTCGCCCGCCTTCCTCAATTCTCGTCTGCAAGGATTATGAAAAATATAAATATTTTCTCAAAAGCAATTTATATTTTTCCTAATAAGATGGCACTCCGGCGAGACTCAGTTCGTCATTCGCCCAACATAGCTCGCTGTCCATTAGCGGCTAATCATTGGAGTTCGCCAATGCAATGTAATACTTGACAACTTATTATTATTATTATTTTTTTTCTACTCGCCACGTTGGCGAACATATCTTCGCCCGCCGAGACCATAAATCTGGCGAACTCACATAACTATTTTCCTAACTCGTCCCATCCTTTGGGCGAGTACTTACCCAATTTTACTAACAATTTTCTACTCGCCCATCTTGTTTTCTTCCTCATTCTTGGTTATTTTTCCATCTATTTTCTTATATATTTAACCATATTCAATTATAACCAGGCTATATCTATGATTAAATATCAAGAAAGCTGTAAATCTATGGAACTCACCTTCACCAAGTTGCTTCTCCAACAACAGAATGCTTTCTTGTCTTTCTTAGCTTTAGTTTGCTTGTTCCTTAGCTCTTCACTAGTGAGGAAGAGGTTTGGCTAACTAACGAGGAAGTTTTGCATGATTTGCATCTAAGAAAACTGAAGAATTAAAGATGAAATGGTAATGGAACGGATTGGGCGAGAACAATTCTGGAGAGGATGTAGTTCATTTCAATCCATTTCTTTCTCTTGAAGCCCCTTTATATAACCGTTCCGTTTCACTTAAAATCTAACACCTGTTTCCTTATCCTGTTTCCTCATCATTTTATGCATTAAATTCTTGTGGAAAAACTGAAGTTAATGGACGGAGGTAAGAAGAAAATTCCCTGTATGTTTGACAATTTTCTTTCTTTTTTCCTCTTCTTCTCCTAGTCCACGCCACTGCCAGTCACTCTTATTGGCTTGTTCCTCTTGCTATTAAATGCTTAGTCTCCTTTGTCAAATAAGGCAACCGGCGAGAAGTAATTCTGAGCCCCTTTCCTGGACTTTCTTTTCTTTTCTGCACTTCTTTTGCCAACCTTGCTTCCAGCCGCCCACGTGATTGGCTCTCCTTTCTCTCTTTTCTCCATTCGTCTGACATCCATTTAATGTTGAAGAATTTCCAGCTAAAGGCTTGCAGTCAAAAAGGCAACGGGCGACAGGCCTTCTGCACATTTTTGACTCCAATTTCTCTTTTATTCTTCTTCTTTTCCACGCCAATGTCAACTAAAATTATTAACTTTGGCTTACTTCATTTAATGCTTCCACAATCCCACTAATAAGGTTCCTTTTTGCATTTCTTTTCAACCAAATGCATATACACCATATTATACATCATAACTTACAATGAAAAGTGACAATACATATTTAATTGTTTTCTTTAATTTTACTCAAACCATTTATTCTCACCATCATTCATGTACAAATATGGTATATAGTACAAAAAATTTCGGGTTTTACACAGCCATTGATTGCCTATATATTTAGTTGTGTATAGCAGTGGACTCATGATGAGAGAAAGAGTGAGTTGGGGAACTCAGGCCTTGTAAGAGAGTCCACGCAGGAGACTTGTAAATCCTTTTAGGAGTGAATAAAAGGTTGGGAACAAGGGTGTTCCTGAAATCGTGTGTGCTTGGCTTTGTGTTTGTGTGCTTATCTTTGCTATTGAGCTTATGCACGTGCTTGGGTGGTGGTGCGCGCACTGTTGTACGCCAGTGTGCTGTCGGGTGAGTGTCGATTACTCACAGATCGAGTGGTTGAACTAGGCGCTCGGAGAGCCTAGTGCCATCACGGGGTGGCGAAAAATCTAGGAAGCAAGTAGACTTGTGACAATTTTGGTGAAATTTTTGGGTTCAAAACAAGAGCGATAAATTATAATAATGACACAGGAAATACTAAGTTTACCGTGTTTAAAGTGTATTACTTTGATCATAAACTTGAATGTCAAAAATTATTAGAATAAGTATGTATACATTTACATAATATAACTATCTTTATTATATTTTTGTTTAACATATGTTATAATTGAAAATTAATTTAATCAAATCACATATTAATGTTTTATCTATGTTTGTTATTTTATTTATAGAATCTATTAAATAATCGAGTAAAGTGACACATCATTGAAAGATAGCAATGAACATTTAAGAATCATTTGCTACCTTTTCAACTCAATAAGAATTCATAGAAGAATCTTCATTTAAAAGAATTTGCGCATGAAATTAATTTTAAAACAAAAAAATTTTCAATTTCTTCAAATCAAATACATGTTAAATTTTATTTATATACTATTTTTATTCAATAAATTACAATATAAATTTGATTTAATTTTTATAAAATTTGCATAATTATATCCAATGTATAATTTTTTTTATATTAGTGTATTTTTAAAATATAAATTATAAATAAAAAAATTAAATATAAATATGTTGCCTTTTTCATAAACATAATAATTTATATTATAAAGTCTCAAAAAATATATTATCAATAAACTTATTATTCAATTAATGTATTTTTATACATAGCACGAATTTAAAATTAGTTATTATCTAAATTTTAATTTATATTATTTTTATATTTTTTTTGTGTCCGAATTACGAGGCAAGACGTCAACAAAAATAGCAACACAAAGATACCAAGCCCAAAAAGTTCATGGGGGACGCTTACATGCCCAAACTATACTACTTTGTAGGTGCTACTGCTAACAGGATTCTACTTGCAATGTTGGCTGCATCACTTTTTCAAATGGAATGGACGTTAAGTAGGTTGTCAACAAGCCGAACATGAATGAATAAAATAAAGTAATTGCTCATTATTCTTTAATATTGTTCGTATTCGATTGTTCGTTAAGAAATTTGATTTTCATGTTCAAATTCATTTGTTTATTTAATAGAGTAGTTAATTAAATTTTTGCAAACAAATTTGTTCGTGAACATTAACTGAATATGTTTGTGAAAATATTAAATGAATGTGTTTGTAAACATATCAATGAATATATTCGCGAATAAATGTTCATAGACTATTAAACAAACATGTTCACAAACACATTTCATGAACACTATACAAACAATGTTTCATTAACTTTTTTGAATCAACAATGTTTTATTAGCTTTAGCACAATTAACTAATTTAATTTAATAATTATTTTATTTTTTTTTGTTACAAGAGGAATATTAAATAACTGAAGATGAAAGTGCTTGGGTTCGAATCCAAAACTTACAATATGCTACAACTCATCTTTAACCACTAGGCTAAGAGATTATTGGCAATTATTTTATTATTTTTAGGCCAACAAAGTATTGTATAAATATATTTAAAAATTAAGTACTAAATCTTTATGTTAAAAAAAGATATATAAATTATATAATATAAATAATTTTAATATTTTAACAAATAACAAATAAACATTAAATGATGCTTTAAATAAATGAGTTTTAAACAAATATAAATGAACTTACTTGCGAACATAAGCGAATGAACTATATCTCTTTTAATATTTAATTTATTTAATAAACAAGGAAAAATAGTATTCGTAATTATTTGTTAAACTTAATAAACAAATAAAAACCAAACAAAAATCTATTCATCGAACCTTCTATTTTATTTGTTTACACCCCTATCTTTAAACAAGCACTGGCATTTTCCTAAGCCTGGTGACATCAAAGAGCCGGGCCGGATAAATATAGTGTGCATTGTGCACTGACTAGCTGATAAGTTCCAAAGTAAGATGTCAAAAAGTCCAACTTTCCTGTGCAACCCACAGAACGGATCCCCGATCTACGACTGCTTTGACAGTGTCCCGACAAGTGGAATATTAGGATATTCAAATTCCGTCTTCTGCTTTTTTTTTTTAATATTGTCTTCTAAAAATAATTTAAGAAAAAGACTTACATTTCTAAAAAGATATTTTTTCACCAAAAAAATGTTATTTTTTTTATTGTTTAAATCAATGAATGAAAAATATTTATAAAATTTTAAAAAATTATTTTTTCAAGTAATTTTAACTTAATTATTAAATTATTAAAAATATTTATTATTAAATTTATTAATATTTTCAATGTTCAAGTGTCGACTTGTATAAAATTATATAACCAAAACAATTCTTTTTTGAAAACTATATCCCATTTTCAAAAAGGCAAAACAATTTCCTTTGAAATGAAATTATCTTCCATTGATCAGTAAATTATTTTCCCTTAACTAATCAATTCCCCACTAAACAACTACCAGAAACTGCCAAATTCATTTTCTAAAAGTGAAATTCTACTAAACAATGAGAACCTCAGACACAAATATTCCTTAATAAACCACATCAACATAATCCACAAGCGGTCCCCCATATATATTAAAACGAAAACCTCTATCAGATTAAAAGAATCGGAGATTTATGTAAAGATGTAAATGAATTCAGACTATTCATGATTTATTTAAGCTCAATTCGATGATTATTCGAATTTGATTAATTATTTTCAAATCGAACTCAAGTTACCCAAATAACTAATCAAATTGAACTTGAGCTTCTTAATACTCGACTTATGAACCTTATTGAGCTTTTTTTAATATGTATTTTTAATATTTTACTATTAATTTACCATTTTAATATCATAAGATAAAACTAAAAAAATGAACTAATCAAACCTATCAAGTCAAATTCGAATCCATCGAATTAAACTCAAACGGCTTTGAGTATTCTGTCAAGTTGAGCTCTAACTTCAAAAATCAAATTCGAGCGAATCAATTCAAGCTCGTACCTAATACTGAATTCTCTTAACTCAGCTCGATTACTCTAAGGCTATGGTTAAAGAAAACTTATGCATGGAAGCATTCATTTCTTCTACCAAACAATCCTCATAACATGGATGTGAAGGTTCTAAGATCAGAATACATTTGACATATACTTCCTTTAATTGGCAAGGCAACTGGCAAAGGTCTTCCTGTCATGATATAAAACGAAATACAGAGAGTAGCAAACAAGCAAGCAACAATAACATTTCATTTGCTTCAAAAGTAATTAACTTCAGCTCATAGCAAATTCTTATGCAGGATGAAGTCATTTCTCAAAGCAGCTATTGGACTAGTATTCTTGTTTTTTCAATTTAAGAAATAAAAATAAAAGGCTACCTTATTTGCCAGCTTAAATTCACTATCCCCAAAATTCGATTGAATCATAAAACATCATCATCAAATATAAATCAACCTTTTAAATATTAACCAAAGAAACCATTAAAATCGCTATTCCAAACACATAAAGAATTAGAACAATAATCATCAAGGAGCCATATTAACTGAAATTTGACATATATGGATATCTAATTAAGCATCCAACAATTCAAAATTCCAACAAGTACCATCCATTTTAGAAGTACTAAATTAAACAGAAAGTACCATTAAAACTAAAACCAAAACATCAGATATAAAACTCATAACAATACCATAAAACTCCCAAGAAAGAAAAAGCTAATCACCACCAGCCTTCTGGTAAACATAGGTCATCCCACACTTACCACAGTAATGCCTGTCAAAATGATTAGCCATAAACGTACCAGCTCCGCACTCCGGATTAGGGCACTCTTTCCTCAACCTTTGGACTTTTCCAGAATCATCCACCTTATAAAACTGGAGCACAGCGAGCTTCACCTTCTTCTTCTTGTGCTTGATTTTCTTCGGCTTCGTGTAAGTCTTCTTCTTTCTCTTCTTGGCGCCGCCTCGGAGGCGGAGGACCAGGTGGAGAGTGGACTCCTTTTGGATGTTGTAGTCCGCTAGTGTTCGGCCGTCTTCCAGCTGCTTCCCGGCGAAGATGAGGCGTTGCTGGTCCGGTGGGATGCCTTCCTTGTCTTGGATCTTGGCCTTGACATTGTCGATGGTGTCGGAGGATTCGACCTCCAAGGTTATTGTCTTACCCGTTAGGGTTTTCACGAAGATCTGCATGGTTGCAGGTTTTGGGTGGCGCGGCTGGTGAGAGAGGGATAGGGAAATGAAGTGTAGAGGGGAATTTATAGTGGGATTATATTGTTAGGGTTAGGTTTTACACAGTGGCGGTGTTGTGCGTGTCCATTAGTAGTGAAGCTGTTGCGGATGTGGAATCCGTCAGATGAAGTTACAATGGGGCCCATGGGGAGCAATTGGTGATGTTGGTGACACGTTTAAAGAAATAATTATACAAAAAAATCTCATGTTTTACTCTTGAATAAATTTAAGTGATATCCTCGAAGTTTTAACATAATTCAACTTTAATCTATTAATTTTAAAAATAGATACTTTGATCCAAAACATATAAGATTTTAACATATATCAATCAAATACTTAACTTGAATTAATAATATTGCATTCTCAACTATTAATAATGAATTTTGTTACTATTTATTATTTTTAAGAAATTTTTAAAAAAAATTATTCTATGTAATATTTTTATTTTTTAATACCAAAAAAAGTTATTATGGATATTTCATGAGAAACAAATATTTTAGTTAATAGATTTTTTAATAATAACTTAATAGTACAATTTTTTTATATTGTTAGATTTATAATTTTGGATCAAAATGTTCATTTCTCAAACTAATAAGTTAAAATTAAATTATGATAAAACCTAAAAGACTTCAACAAAATTTACCTCTTACAATATCAATTTTCATATTTTTTGTCCACTTGACTTTCTTTTTCTACCATCCCTTTTTTCTTGTTACTTTAAAAAATGGTTATTTCCTTGTAATTATTTATTTTAATATAAATATCATTCAATCTCTCTATTTTATTAGTTACTTGAATCCTTGATTATTCATTCCCTTTACGTTGCTGGTTTTTTATACAAGGAGAAAGCCATGGCCTAAATCAATTATTTATGATTCTAAAAGGTATATGCATTTTTATCATTTTTTTATTAGTTCATGTAACTCTTAAGTGTGTTATCTTCATAAATAACACATGTTTGTACTATATTAATAAATGAAACATAAATGCACTAATCTTTTGTTTGAATCACTATAGGATTTGAAATAACCTTCTGAAAATGAGAATATAAAAGATTAGTTTAGTGGTATACGGTTTAATTGAATTATTAAGTAAGGATGATTCATAGTAAAAAATTTTATGTTCAAATTCTCACCAAGTAAAATTTTTTTTAGTCAGTGCCAGTCACACAATATGACCAAAAATTAATTTCATACCTAATATTATATTAGAACACATCATGTTAAAAAAAAAAAACCCTTTTGACAACGAGGACATTTAAGAGTCATATATATAGAAATAAGAGTCATACATTTGTGAAGAGAATATTGGATTTTCATTTGTTGCAATTTTCTAGCCACGTGCCATGGCACTGGTTTTAAGTACAGTACAGCCCTTTAAATTAATATTTTTAAGTTATAATATTAATTTAGAAGGGTTATTTCAATCAAAAAAATTTAGAAGGGTTATTAGTTTAGAGTCTTTTACCTAATGCGTTATTATTATTTTAAAAAAACGTGTCTATTTAATTTTTACATTTTTAAATCCCTCTAATAACTTTATAACCTTTAATTTAATAAAAATTTCCTTGCAAATATATATTTTTAATATATTTAATACTCTTTTAATTTAAAAATAAAAGATATTAAATATGGTAACCTTTTACAAATTAACATTTTGAAATGCTTTCTAGTTTTTGAATATTATATAATATATTTTGCCTTTTTTATCAAATTATTAATTTATGCGATAAGTGAGACTGAAATTTTACACTAAGTTTTAAAATAAAATTATTAAGTACTATGATAGAGGGTTTATTAAATTTTTCCATTGACTGGCATTGAGACAATGATTTTTATTAATTTAAAGAGTTTATTAATTTACAAGAGATTAATTTATAAGGCTACTATAGTTTGAAATGTGAAATTTGGAGATTTAAATTGCCTAAAATTATGCCTAATAAACATTGAATAGATATAATCTGTTAAAAAGTTATGTCGAACAGACATATTAATTTCAATAAATATAATTAGTTTAGAAGTGATGTTTAAAAGCCATAATTAGTATGGAATAATACATTTTAGACAAAAAAAAAATCTATTTAAAGTGTTCATCGGCCAATACAAATGTACAAACTTTTGTGATTAAACCCAAAATCATTTCTTATGGTCCAATTACATGACAAGTTTTTGCAATCTTATTCTTTCTCGCCATTAGACGGTCCATTTACTAACAATGGGTTGGCATAAGCCTAAAATTGAGCTGCATTATCAAAGAAGAAGCCCACTCCACCACCCTAAACCTTTTTTTTTGGTGAATCACCCTAAACTAGAGGTGGCAAAAGTTGACCGACTAAAAAAATTTGCCCAATTAATCCGAATCCAAACCCGACCGATTTGATTTGACTGAAAAAGTCAACAACCCAAATCCAACCCAATCCGAATCTGAATTGATTCGAAACCAAATTTATCCGAATTTACATTGATCCAAACCCGATCGGATCCGAACCCGAATTGATCCAAACTCAAATTCATCTGAATTAGATTAACCCGAACCCAAATTGATCCGAATCCAAATTTTCCCAAACCTGAAAAGATTCAAACTTAAATTTATTATATTATCAATAAATATTTAAATGTTAAAATTAATTATCAAAGTATTTTAATATATAAAAATATAAATTTTTTTCAATAATATGAGTGTTATATATTTTTTTAATCTAGTTAAACTTAAATATTCACTTTTATATTGCATTCATTTGAGCTTAATGTATAATTATTTAATGGCTAATATATAATAGAGTACAAAAGTTATATCAATGTCTCCAATTATTCTATAAGAAATTAAGATAAATTAAAGAGATAATATAGTATTGTTTTATGATATTTAATAGGGATTATTAAATCACTTTGATTCATACAGTTATTAATTATTATAGATAATAAAAATAAAATGAAAAAAATGCAATTAATTTATGAATACTGGTAAATATATTATAAAAAAAAAACTATCATACATATTATTAAATATTTGATTATTTCAATCCCAATTGTACTATAGGTTATGTAAGAAGAAAATTTTATTTTCATGAGTTTTGTAATTCTTAGAAATATGGTTTCAGTTGATTTTCATACCAGATAAATCACATCGAGATGACCAAGGCTTAACCTAATAAACTTGTCCAATCTACCCGAATCCAAATCCGACCAATTCGAATTGACTAAAAAAGTCAACGACCCAAACCCGATCTAATCCGAACCCAAATTAATCTGAATCCAAATTGATCCGAATTCAAATTGATCCAAACCCGACCTTATTCGAACCCGAAATGATCTGAATCTGAAATAGACCAATTTTTCCTTGATCCAAACCCGATCTTATCCGAACCTGAAATGATCCGAATCCAAAATGATCCGATTTTTCCTTAACCCAAAATGATCTGATCTAAAATGATCCAACCCAAACTTGATCCGACCCACCCATTTGCCACCTCTATCCTAAACCTTCAATTTTAACTAGACATGACAAATCGTTTAGACAAGTGAATTAAGTTTTCTATTTTTTTTTATAAATAAACAAATTTTAATCATTACATATTAAATTAAGTAAACATTTTTTGGATCCTACATGAAACTCTTTTTTATTGATATACCTTTATCTATTTCTTAATTCAGATGAGTTTAAGTATAATTATTAATTATATTTTATGTGAAATATAAATTGACTGTTAAAGTATCATATAGTAATGACACAGCTTCTTTTGTTATTCTTGATGGAAAAATTAATCAAATTCTCAATTGCACAGCTCAACAATTATTTAAAATGAAAAATGAGGTTATTTTGTTTTCACAATAATTTTTTAAATTCAACTCATATTAATAATTAATTATTTTAATTTAAAATCTATATAACTTATTTATAGGAAGATGGTGATGCCAAAGTAGAAAAATATATTGGAAGGATTAATAGGCCTCTATTGTGAAATCCCCAATTTCATGTAATTCCTCCATAATTGTAAAGTATTACAATCTGAAATGATTAAGTAAATATAGAGTTTTGATGTGTAAATGATGTATGAGACATATGAATGAATAAGGGAATTGATAGTTAATTAGTCAAAGAGATTAATGGCTGAGATGAGATGAGAAAAGAAATGAATATCAGATTTTGGGGTGATTAAATGACATATGGTGCATGACTAGGATAGGAAGAATTAAATGTTAAAAGGCCAAAGGGTCAAGGAGTTATGGCTGACATGATGAAGAGATGGGGAAGCATTAAATGAAGTCATGACTCATCATCGTCTGCTCTCAAACGGCAGCAACACCCTCTTCCCTTCCCTCTCGTGTCTCTCCAAGTTTCCATTTTTATCACCTTGACAAACACCCTTGTCTAGCCATCGATTCGTTAAGCTTATCGAACAAAAAACGATCCTTGTCACTAGCTTAGACTATATCCGAAGTTTGGTAGATTTAATCCAAGTATTGGAGGAGATCTCAAAATCTGAAAATTTGGTCACTAGCAAAGGTAAGAGAAGAAATGGATTTAGTCAATTTCGTTCATAGTTTGGAGTTGTACTAAGTTGGTATAGCATGTGTATGATGAGTGTTTAAAGGTTTGATTTGATATGATGTTATAGCTTTGAAGAAGTGAAGTGGAAGGCTAAGTTGATGCAAGCAATCTTGTGGATTTTGGTAATCGAGGTAAGGAATTTATGCAACGGACGTATGGTGGCTATGTCCGCATGGTTTATTGAGTTTTAAATGCCTTGGGATGAAGTACAAATTGTTTTAGTGCAGGAAATGGTAATTTCGGATTTTACTTCTACTTACCAAAATGCTAAGAGCAGCCGACTGCCTTAAGTAGCAACTGACTGCCTAGAGACAACCAAAGCGTAGATTTTTTCGAAAACCGACTGAAACCAGTCTACTGCTATGTAAGCCAGTCGACTGCTATTTTCCTAGTAACCATTCTATTTCAAACCAGTCGACTGCTATTTGCTAAAATGCATTCTGTTTCAAAACTAGCCGACTGCCTAAGGAGCCAGTCGACTGCCCTGTTTTCAGAAGCATTCTGTTTCAAAAACAGTCAATTGCTATATGACCAGTCGACTGCCATTTCTTGAAAAGCATTCTGTTTCAAAACCAGTCGACTGCCTCAAGTGTTTTTAGATTTTTAAATATCGAAATTTTTTTAAAGGAAATAATTTCGATAAATCGATATATGCATTAGCAGCCGACTGCCCATAAAGACCAGTCGACTGCCATGTCTGAAATGAAGTTTTAAAGCTTAAATTAAATAAGCTCAATTGTATTTCCAAAGAAATAAATGTTATATGTTTTGGAGACTATGAACACCTATGGTGGTCATGCATAATTCTTGTTTATGTTTACTTGGCTGAGGAGCCCAAGTCCAGTCTTCAGTGCTACAGCTGTCACCTGAGTAGTGTTCACTGTAGCAACCGACATTGGCCAATTTGTTTATATTACTTATTTGGCTTAGGGTGGATTCCTGGCCCAATTATGGGTATGCCACTTAATTGTCACATTTCTTATGAGGGATACTTGACCTCCTTACTGGACTTCCCCATATGAGATTGGCAGGATGCATGATTCTGTTGGAATAATATGTCTCCCATTTACTTGAAGTATTTGAAGCATATAAAGTTATTTGTATATGAAAGTATTTGAAGTAAAGTATGAAAGTATAGGATTTACTTGATTTACATGTATATGTTATATGAAGAACTTTTACGTATTTGATGAAAGAAGTATATGACTATGCTTTATAATGGTTTTACATGACATTATAGAGCCAAGCAAGAAAACTGCATATAGAGGCATAGTACGCTCTTTTACATATGTTTCTTACTGAGCGTAAACTCACCCTTTTACAATCATTTTTCATCCAGATTACTTGAAGTAGATTTTGCCCCAAATAGAGGAGCTCAGTTTTGTGATCATATAGCATTCCTTCGAGATACACTTCCCGACCTTTGAAGGTATAATTGTGATGCTGCATAGTTCGGCTATTGTACAGTACACTAATGTATATTAGATAATTGGGGGATATAGGGTGTGTAAGTATATGAGATCCTGATGTATTTGAAGTATATGTATATAAAAATATATTTCATGAGAAAAATTTTATATCATTCTAAACAAAGATAATGGATAAAGCATAAGTAGAAGTAAGTAGGGCATTGACGAGCATTCTAACTATACAAATGTATATGTTTATTTGGAAAAATGAGGATGTAACAGATTGGTATCAGAGCAAGTTAGTCTGATATTTGTTGATGTCATTAGGTTGGAAATAGTGGACATCCTCAAAGTACTGTACTTGTCTGAATACGTATGTGTAGTATAACTATTTAAAGTTATACTAAATAGTGTTATTTGATGGTGTTAGTAGTAGAATGAGTACACGAAGAAGAGGTACTAGTAGAGGACGAGGACGGGGTCATGTGGAACCGCCCCCAATGCAATCTCCTCCTTCTTCTCCACCGGGTAGTCCAAATACCCGACTATAAAAAATAGAGCGACACATAGAAGCCATGACTACTATGTTTACTCAGTTCATGGCTAGTCAGTCAAATGTGGCTACTAGTGCACCAGCAGCCACTACTACGGTTCCTCCTATTCCTACAATGCCGCTCCCACTAGTCCCGACTACTGAGAGACGGGATCTTAGTGCTTATTGCAGTGTGGCATTGATTAAAGAGTTTAAGAAGTTGGACCCCCGAAGTTTAAGGGGGATAGGGATCCGTTGACCGTAGAGAACTAGGTGAAGGCTGTCACCAAATCATTTGAGTACATGACTTGTTCTAAGAGAGAGAAAGTGGCTTTGGCAGCCTATTTATTAGTGGATAATGCCGAACATTGGTGGCAGTCTACTCGAGCTATGTTGGAAGCTCAATATGCTGAAGTTACATGGGATAGGTTCCTAGAAGCCTTTAATGAACAATATATTCCACGTACGGAACAAACCAAATTAAAGATCGAATTTTTGAGCTTGACTCAGGGGATGATCACGGTGAATCAATATGAGTCAAAGTTCATTTCTTTGAGTAAATTTGACCCTGAAGTCCTAAGGAGCGAAGGACATAATATCTATCGATTCATAGAGGGCTTGAAGTCTCCTATAAGATCGAAGTTATACCCTATGGATATCACTACTTATAATGAAGCAGTCCGTAAGGCTCAGTTGTGTGAGCAGGACTATGACTTTCATCATGCTGATTCTCGAGCCAAGGGTAAAGGTAAGGAAACAATGAAGCGGAAGTCAGAGGAGAAAGCTTGAGGTGATAGATATCCATATAGGAGAAATAGACCCTACGAACGAGCTTCGTCAGGCAAGAAAATAATTTAGAAGAGAATGGTTTTGATTTAATTAAATGGATATATAGAAGTATATTGAATTGGGAATTATGATAAAACAAGGACTCCTAGAGCTACCGCGATCAAGATAAGTGATGAAAGATCTTGACATTTGACAGGCAGTGCCGCTAGTTCACAAAGGAGTACAATGCAAAGATGTGAACAATGCGGGAGATTTCATGGAACACAGCTTTGTCAGTTAACGAGTGGAGCTTGCTTTTGGTGTGGTGAACATGGACATATGATAAAGGATTGTCCCAAGAAGAATCTGAGAAAGCCTGAAGGATCAGGAAAGACTACCCAACCACAGTCTAAGGTCACAGCTGTTGAGAAAGGAAAGAAAGCTGTGACTCAAGGACGAGTATTTTCCATCGATGAGGAGTCTGCCGACGCCTCGTCTAAAGTGATTAAGGGTAAGATCCATCTATTTGATATAAGTGTTAATGCCTTATTTGATCCAGGCTCTACGCATTCATTTGTTTCTTCTATGGTTGCTATGAGATTTCCTATTGAGCTTGAACCTTTTGGACATTTATTGCAAATAAGCACACCATTCATGGAATCGTAAATGACCGATATAGTATATCATAGTTATAAGCTACGGGTAGGAGAAAGAGAATCAGTAGCTGACCTAATCCTACTAAATATGTATGGATTTGATGTTATTTTGGGTATGGGTTGGTTAGCTAAGAATCATGTCATGTTAGATTGTTATGCTAAGAGTGTAACCTTCTCTTCACCCGTCAGCTATATTGTAAATTTTGCAGATGTTTAATGTGAAAATATATGTGCTTGTTTGGTTTAATTGAGATTAAATTGATAGAATATATATTGTAATGTGAAGGATTAATTGCTTATGTGGAGGACGTAAAACAGAAACGTTCCGAACTTTATAAAATTCTTGTAGTCAAGGATTTTCCCGAAGTGTTTTCAGACGATCTTCCAGGACTTCCTTCGGATAGGGAAGTAGAGTTTACGATCGATCTGGTGACAGGGATTCAGCCCATTTTGAGATCACCCTATGGGATGGCATTAGTGGAATTGGAAGAACTCAAGAAGCAGCTTTAGGAGTTACTAGATAAGGGATTCATACGACTTAGCGTATCCCCTTGGGGTGCTCTTGTGCTATTTGTCCGGAAGAAAGATAGCAGCATGAGGTTGTGTATAGATTATCGATGGTTGAATAAAGTGACCATCAAGAACAAGTATCCTCTCCCTAGGATTGACGACTTGTTTGATAAGCTTAAGGGTGCACAAGTCTTTTCCAAGATAGACTTGAGGTCGGGATATCATCAATTGAAGATCCGAAGTGAAGATATCCCTAAGACAGTATTCAAGACACGGTATGGTCACTATGAATTCCTAGTGATGCCGTTTGGTCTAACCAATGCACCTGCAGCTTTCATGAACTTGATGAATGATGTGTTCAAACAGTACTTGGACCAGTTTGTCATTGTATTTATCGATGACATATTGGTGTACTCGAGGTCTCAGGAAGAGCATGAGCAGCACTTAAGGATAGTTCTGAAAACCCTCAGAGATCGGGGATGTACGCCAAGCTAAGTAAGTGTGATTTTTGGTTGAATCAAATCTCCTTTTTAGGTCATATAATCAGTAAAGATGGAGTTTCGGTCAATCCATCGAAGATTGAAGCGGTGGTTCAATGGGAGAGATCGAAAATCGTGACGGAGATTAGGAGTTTCTTGGGTCTAGCTGGCTCCTACCGAAGATTTGTGGAGGGTTTCTCGAGGTTAGCTGCTCCCTTGATGCGCTTAACGTGCAAAGAGGTAAAGTATGAATGGAATGATGCCTATGAGCGTAGCTTCCAAGAGTTGAAGTGCAGGCTGACGACTGCACCTATCCTCACCATTCCTAGTGGTTATGATGGATTTGCAGTACATAGTGATGCCTCAGGGCAAGGTTTGGGGTGTGTATTAATGCAGCATGATAAGGTAGTGGCATATGGTTCTAGACAATTAAAGGACCATGAGAAGAACTACCCAACTCATGATTTGGAGTTAGCTGCAGTAGTGTTTGCCTTAATGATATGGAGGCATTACTTGTATGGTGAGAGATTTCAGATTTTTTCGGATCATAAAAGTCTGAAATATTTGTTCTCTCAGAAAGAATTGAACATGAGGCAAAGAAGATTGCTCGAGCTCCTGAAGGACTATGATTGTGAGATCTTGTACCACCCGGGGAAAGCTAATGTGGTAGCGGATGCTCTGAGCCATAAGCATGTGAGTATAGTGGCTTATTATGATGGTGAAAGAGTATGAGTTGATTGAGCAGTTTACAAGCCTCAGCTTAAGTGTTACCCCTCTTGAGCAATTTGGGATGATAGCAAGTTTGATGATTGAGCCAGAGCTCATGGACAGAATTCGAGTGGCTCAGAGGGAGGATGCCCAGTGTATGGAGGCTATGGATCGGATTCAATCGAATGTGCCATCAGAATGTGATATTGGTAGTGATGAGATTTTGAGGTTTAATAACCGTATATGTGTTCCTAAGGATAATGAGTTAAGGAAGCTGATTTTAACTGAAGCACATGCCACTAGATACATATAACACCCAGGAAACACGAAGATGTATCATATTCTTCGCAAGGTGTATTGGTGGACTGGCATGAAGAGAGACATAGCTGAGTTTGTGACAAAGTGTCTCACGTGCCAGCAAGTTAAGGTAGAGCATCAAAGACCAACAGGATTATTGCATCCTCTGCCTATACCTATGTGGAAATGGGAACACATTATGATGGATTTGTTATGGGACTATCGCGGACCAAGAGGAACCATGATGGTGTCAGGGTAGTTGTGGATCGGTTAACCAAGTCAGCTCACTTCCTATCTATGAAGTCTACGGATACACTTAGTGCTTTGGCAGACTTGTATGTGAAAGAAGTCGTCAGACTACACGGAGTTCCAGTGAGCATTACGTCTGATAGAGATTCTAGGTTTACCTCTCACTTTTGGAAGCATTTTCAGGAAGCCATGGGATCTCAGTTGAATTTTAGCACAGCTTTTCATTCGCAGACTGATGGGCAGTCTGAGAGCACTATTCAGACGCTCGAGGATATGTTAAGAGCTTGTGATTTGGACTTTAAAGGCTCATGGGATAACCATCTGCCATTGGCTGAGTTTGCTTACAACAATAGCTATCATGCAAGTATTGGGATGGCACCATATGAAGCTTTATATGGTAGAAGGTGTCGATCTCCGATTGGGTAGGAAGAAGTAGGCGAGCGTAAGTTATTGGCTCATGATTTAGTTGAGCAAGTCTTTGAGGATGTTAAGATAATTTGTCAAAGGCTTAAGACAGCCCAGAGTCGACAAAAGAGTTATGCGGATGCTCGACGGAGACCACTTGAGTTTTTGGTTGGAGACTATGTGTTCTTGAAAGTCTCTCCATCCAAAGGGATTATGAGATTTAGCTGACGAGGTAAGCTTAATCCTCATTATATTGGGCCATTTGAAGTTTTAGATCAAGTTGGAGATGTCGCCTATAAGTTGGCATTGCCTCCAGAGCTATCAGGAGTGCATAATGTGTTTCGTGTGTCGATGCTTCGGAAGTATAATCCGGATCCATCTCATGTCATCGAATATGAGCCCTTGGAGATACAAGAAGACATGAGTTATGTGAAAAAGCCGGTTCGGATTCTGGATAGAAAAGATAAGGTGTTGAGATCTAAGACGATCCCACTAGTGAAGATTCTCTGGCAATACCATAATATGGAAGAAGCTACGTGGGAGCTAGAGAGCTTGATGAAAGAGAGATATCCGGAGTTGTTCACTTGATAAGCCAACCCAAATTTGGAGGACCAAATTTTCCAAGGTGGGGAGAATGGGAAACCCCTAATTTCATGTAATTCCTCCATAATTGGAAAGTATTACAATATGAAATGATTAAGTAAATATAGAGTTTTGATGTGTAAATGATATATGAGACATATGAATGAATAAGGGAATTGATAGTTAATTAGTCAAAGAGATTAATGGTTGAGATGAGATGAAAAAAGAAATGAATATCAGATTTTGGGGTGATTAAATGACATATGGTGCATGACTAGGATAGGAAGAATTAAATGTTAAATGGTCAAAGGGTCAAGGAGTTATGGCTGACATGATGAAGAGATGGGGAAGCATTAAATGAAGTCATGACTCATCATCATCTTCTCTCAAACGGCAGCAACACCCTCTTCCCTTCCCTCTCGTGTCCTCTCCAAGTTTCCATTTTTATCACCTTGACAAACACCCTTGTCCAGCCATCGATTCGTTAAGCTTATCGAACGAAAAATGATCCTTGTCACTAGCTTAGACTATATCCGAAGTTTGGTAGATTTAATCCAAGTATTGGAGGAGATCTCAAAATCTGAAAATTTGGTCACTAGCAAAGGTAAGAGAAGAAATGGATTTAGTCAATTTCGTTCATAGTTTGGAGTTGTACTAAGTTGGTATAGCATGTGTATGATGAGTGTTTAAAGGTTTGATTTGATATGATGTTACAACTTTGAAGAAGTGAAGTGGAAGGCTAAGTTGATGCAAGCAATCTTGTGGATTTTGGTAATCGAGGTAAGGAATTTATGTAACGGATGTAGGGTGGCTATGTCTGCATGGTTTATTGAGTTGTAAATGCCTTGGGATGAAGTACAAGTTGTTTTAGTGCAGGAAATGGTAATTTCGGATTTTACTTCTAGTTACCCAAATGCTAGGAGCAGCCGACTGCCTTAAGTAGCAGCTGACTGCCTAGAGACAACCAAGGCGTAGATTTTTTCGAAAACCGACTGAAACCAGTCTACTGCTATGTAAGCCAGTCGACTGCTATTTTCCCAGTAAGCATTCTATTTCAAACCAGTCGATTGCTATATGGGACAGTCGACTGCTATTTGCTAAAATGCATTCTGTTTCAAAACGAACCGACTGCCTAAGGAGCCAGTCGACTGCCCTGTTTTCAGAAGCATTCTATTTCAAAAACAGTCGACTGCTATATGACCAGTCGACTGTCATTTCTTGAAAAACATTCTGTTTCAAAACCAGTCGACTGCTAGTTAGGACCAGTCGACTGCCTCAAGTGTTTTTAGATTTTTAAATATCGAAATTTTTTTAAAGGAAATAATTTCGATAAATCGATATATGCATTAGCAGCCGACTGTACATAAAGACCAGTCAACTGCCATGTTTGAAAATGAAGTTTTAAAGCTTAAATTAAATAAGCTTAATTGTATTTCAAAGAAATAAATGTTATACGTTTTGGAGACTATGAACACCTATGGTGGTCATGCATAATTCTTGTTTATGTTTACTTGGCTGAGAAGCCCAAACCTAGTCTTCAGTGCTACAGTTGTCACCTAAGTAGTGTTTACTATAGCAACCGACATTGGCCAATTTGTCTATATTACTTATTTGGCTTAGGGTGGATTCTTGGCCCAATTATGGGTACGCCACTTAATTGTCACATTTCTTATGAGGGATACTTGACCTCCTTACTGGACTTCCTCATATGAGATTGGCAGGATGCATGATTCTATTGGAATAATATGTCTCCCATTTACTTGAAGTATTTGAAGCATATGAAGTTATTTGTATATGAAAGTATTTGAAGTAAAGTATGAAAGTATAGGATTTACTTGATTTACATGTATATGTTATATGAAGAACTGTTACGTATTTGATGAAAGAAGTATATGACTATGCTTTATAATGGTTTTACATGACATTATAGAGCTAAGCAAGAAAACTGCATATAGAGGCATAGTACGCTCTTTTACATATGTTTCTTACTGAGCGTAAACTCACCCCTTTACAATCATTTTTCATCCAGATTATTTGAAGTAGATTTTGCCCCAGATAGAGGAGCTCAGTTTTGTGATCATATAGCATTCCTTCGAGATACGCTTCCCAACCTTTGAAGGTATAATTGTGATGCCGCATAGTTTGGCTATTGTACAGTACACTAATGTATATTAGATAATTGGGGGATATAGGGTATGTAAGTATATGAGATCCTGATGTATTTGAAGTATATGTATATAAAAATATATTTCATGAGAAAAATTTTATATCATTCTAAACAAAGATGATGGATAAAGCATAAGTAGAAGTAAGTAGGGCATTGACGAGCATTCTAACTATACAAATGTATATGTTTATTTGGAAAAATGAGGATGTAACATCTATATTCGAAGTGTAGTTGAATTTGATTATAACGTTTATCATGAGAGTGTCCGTGTCTATAATATAATTTATGCGGAAGGGAGCTGATAATTACTTGACAAAATACAAAAAGGTAAATATTCAAATGTATGTATGTTAAGAAAATACCAACTTATATGCATAATATTTTGACAATCAATATAGCTGACAAATATGAATATTCTTCAAACTCCTGCAAAAAAAAGTATGTGCACCTGAAGAAGGTTTCATGTACATTAATTAATCAATTAAAATTAATTTATCTCATAAATAACAATTAAAATTAATTTATCTCATAAATAAATAAAATTTATTTTAAATTATATACAAAATTGTCGATGTATGAAAAAAAGGGTGCACAAGATGAATATGCTCAAAACTAAGACATTTTTTGCGGTGATAAAACTTGTAATTTTTAATTTAACCATTGTATTTGTTTTTTTTAATATTATTATTTTAGATATTTGGACAAAACTATTTATATATTTCATTATTCATTAATTAATATTTAAAAATTTTAAAATGATTTACTATTTATTTTTTAAAATTATCAAATTTTATTCTAATTTATTATTTTGAATGTATTATATTTATTACAAATTTTATTTGTATATGTAAACAAATAGATTTAATATATAATATTTCTATAAAAAGACATATTTAGATAAAAACATACGTGCACCGAGAAGGTCACAAATTAGTTATATAAATGCTATAGTTTCTTTTTCTTTTTCCATACAATCATATATATAAAAGTTCTAGATCTATGTGGGCTCACTACGCTCCACATATTTCTTCCTTCACTTTCCACTGTTCACTCTCCATTTTGAGTAATGTTGATTGTCTGATTGTGGGTAACCCGTTCATTTCAACAGTAGTTTTGGTCTCCTTCGATTCTGTGCGCGTCTCCAATTTGGGTCTCTGTTCAGCGATGCCATACTCCTCCCTCCCTTAAGCTCAAATACAGCCTGTGCTTTCATCATGTACAATGTTTCCTATTTGCTCTTTGTGTTTCTCATTCTAGAATTTCCTCTCAGCTTTTATGGACATTCAGCTGGTTCTTTTCCTTTTTTTATTTCATCTATCCTTGCATCCTACTTTTTTCCAGTCTCCTGGGTCAATTTTTCTCTTGGGTCTGAAACTAACCCATTCATTTCTTTGTTATTTCTTGCCTTTTCGGATCTCTCTACCCAGTCGGCTACTGCTATGCGGTTGGGTCATTCTTTCTGTTGTCTTAGGCTTCCAGATCATTGTACTATGCCTCTTCTTTGGTCTGTACCAAATCCCATTCCCAATCCATCAATGTCTTTATGTCGATTCCATCCTCTTACAAAAAATCAGAAGATATTGTTTCCTGAAGGCTGTGCTTTTTTTTGTGTCAAACCGTTTTCTACTTATTAGGTAACTATCGGTGATTTTCCCTTTTTCTTTTTCGATTTCCTTTGTGATTTCCCCCTGATTTTTTACCTTTTGTGGGTTTTTTATGGTTTTCTCTCAAGTTTCAGGGTGTTGGCCATTGTTACGAAAAAATCCCGGACTCAAATCTTTTCTCCAGGTAAAAGCCTATAGCTTTTACTCTCTTAAGTTTTTTTCTCCATTTGCAATTTAGTCTCTCTTTTTTCATTTATAGCTTTGGACAAAACTTCCATTTGCTCTTCATTTTTAGTTTTGATTCCGTTGGTGTGTGATGAGAAATGACTTTTTGTTTTGTCTGACATTATGATTTAATATGCATCTAGATTCATCACTGCCGGGGTCTGTTCTTTTCTTTCTAATTTTCATTTTTGGGCTTTTGTTTTGAAACATGTTTTTTTTGTTTATTTCTATTTTTAGAATCATTTTGGTCTTTTTTTCATTTTTTTCTTTGTAAGTCTCGCTTGGTGCGCTATTTTGTGAATAGTATCCTTCTATTTATTTATTTCTCATTAAAAAGAAAGCTTTGGATGTATAAACAGACAATTAATGAGGGGACACTTAAGAAATAATATTTAGAGAAATGATGTGAGAAGAAAAAAGAAAATCTAGAAAAATGGAAAGAGTGAAAAAGGAACGATAGTCAGTGATAGCTGAGGAGAATTGGCGTGGTGTCACCTTCTTCTCATATATACTAATGAGAAGAGTGAAATAAGGAAGTGGCCCGTATGGCAAAATATGATTGGATAATTTTCTGGGTGTTCTTTCAGCTAAACCGATCACCCCTGCAATAGTTTTCCTCTTCCTCCATTTTCTCACGCCAACCCAAAAATGACCATGGAAAAACCTTTCTTGCAAGCACCCAAACCCCTAGCTTCCTTCACCAACCTTAATTCCCATCCCAAGAGCTGTTTAAAGTTGGACTTTGCTGGACAGAAAGCAATGTATGGAGGTTGGTTTGATGTTGTCCTGTTCGGTAAGGGTGTGGAAGGTAAGGATTGGTGATGTTTCACGTGTTTCCAGCTTTGGTTTTCATTTATTTATGCATGGGAAACTTGATGTATGCTTTAGATTGAAGAAAAAAATTAAAGTGCAGTGAAATTTATAGGTCACAGTCATGCATGAAAAATGAAGAACTCTTGCTGATTTCACTATAAATTGGATAGGATTTATATGTAGATGATGAATTAAGCTTGATCTGAATTGGGATTGAATGATAAAAAAAAATGTTAAACCAATAAAGTGGCGTGAAACATGGCTGAGTGGTGTGAAAATGGTGATGTTCTGCCAAAGCATGGGCTATACGAGAATGGTGTTAGTTTGATGAGTAGAAGATAGTTGATAAAAATTCTAAGTGAGTAAGAGATAGTTATAACTTAAGGATTGAATGAAGATTGAAAATTTATGAAAATTGGATTGATGGAAGCTCATGACTTGGATGAAAAATGGGAGGCTTTTCTGTTGACGGTAAAAAGGAAAACCCAGGAAAAAAAAAGAAACAGAAAACAAGATAGAAAAGAAAATGAATGGAAAACCATGATAGGGATATTAGGCCAAGGTGTTCTATGGAATTCTTATGCCCATTTTTATGATCTAATGACTAAAGAAAAAAAATAAATTTAGAATAATAGATTTAATTGGTGAAAATTAGAATGGAGGAAAAGATCACAAGTTAAATGTAATGTGTTATGATATTAGTAGAAAAATTTAATAGATAATTAATTAATGAAATTAACAAATGGAAATAAGAGTTAATAGAATAAATTATGAAGCTAAATTAAAGAAAGATCAATTGGATATATAGAGTAGTGTTTAATTTATGCTTGGAATGAGAGTACCATAGGAATTTTTATAGTTTGAGAATTTAAGAATAAATTATAAATGTTAATGAATTATTTGAGAAATTAAATTGAAAGAGAGTTCTATTTGGTGTAATGGAATTATGGGAATTGGTAGGAGTTTTATGCTAAGTTATAGTCTAAAGGTTAAAAGAGAATAAATTAAGGTTAATAGAATCGTTGAAAAATTTTGAGGTATAAAAGAAAATGATTTAATTATAGTCATGTTGTGGCATTTTAATTATGATTTTAATTATAGTACAAATCATGTAGCTTTGCTTAATGGTTCATTAAAGTAGATGTTTTATTTGATATGTTTAACATTTAAAGAGATGAATTAAGACCAATCATATTTGGGTTTGAACCTAATTGTTCCTAAATCACATAGAGCAAAATCTAAATCACTATCCTTGAAGATTTTGAACTTAAAAGACTTTTTTTATAACATGAATATGGATATTAAAATTTGTTATGCAAATACAGAACAGTTAAGGAAGTCAGGTTTTTTCCCCTTTAAATATCAAAATGGTCGAATAAGAGGTTTTACAAGCTTTGTATTTATATTCATGTTTTAATGCTATGCAAAATTGGGGAAATTATATAGAATTTTAAGAAATAAGAAATTTGAAGAATCATTTCGTTTGTTTAGTTTTGATTTTTTTTAACTTTTAATTGTTTTTCCAAACTACTGTTCGTGTCAAATTAACTTTTCTTTTTAATGATATATATATATATATATATATATATATGTATGTGTGTGTGTGTGTGTGTGTGTGTGTGTGTTTATGTATTTATGTATGTATGTATGTATATGTAGATTTATTAGGAATACGTTTAACGAAATGGTTTTAAGGTATTATGCTAGAAGTTTGGGATGGTAACTAAAAGGAGTCTAACTTTGTCACAAATAATTATGGTTTTGTGACAATGAATTTGGAAATGCTAAAAACTAGAGTTTGGGAGGTGTTGTTTAATTTTTATACTGTGCAAGGGGTTATCATTGATGAAGTATGTATTTTCTTTGGATTAAGAGATGAAATTTAAATTTTGTTACTCTTTTGCATGATGGCTGGTGTTGCAAATAAAATTAATCACACTTTGTTTGAAATGCTTGGTCTTTGTTATATTCCTAGGTTTTTAACCTCGGATTTTGTTTGCTTAAGAATTAAATATGGTCCTTTAACTGGTTTGCCCTGTTGCTTATCGTAGTTGCGCTGCCATTTATGTGTTTGTTAGCTGTCTTGATGCATTTACTCCTGCCCTTTGTGGATGTTCTTGAAAAAAATCCATTGGTGATATAATCAAAATTAAATACATTACTTTATTTATTTTCTTTGTTTCTTGGCAATATAGCTTACATGGAATATATATATATATATATATATATATATATATATATATATATATATAATACACACACACATAGTTTCATGTTAATTACGGTGCCATATCATATATAATAACCATAGTTTCATATTAATTAAGGTGCCATATCATATATAATAACCAAAACCTAAAGACTAAGGACAGCTAACAAACACATAAATGACAGCGCCACTAAGATGAGCAACAGAGCAAACCAGTTAAAGGACCATATTTAATCATGATCGTATCTTGCTATTTGTTTTCGATGAGAACAATACTGGTTTATTCATGAGATCACAATTTATTGATCTCATGAATAAACCAGTATTGTTCTCATCGAAAACAAATAGCAAGATAATATCAAGATTAAATATGGTCCTTTAACTAGTTTGCCCTGTTGCTCATCTTAGTTGCGCTGTCATTTATGTGTTTGTTAGCTGTCTTGATGCATTTACTCCTGCCCTTTGTGCATGTTCTTGAAAAAAATCTATTGGTGATATAATCAAAATTAAATACATTTCTTTATTTATTTTCTTTGTTTCTTGGCAATATAGCTTACATGGAATATATATATATATATATATAAAATACACACACACACAAACACACACACATAGTTTCATGTTAATTACGGTGCCATATCATATATAATAACCATAGTTTCATATTAATTAAGGTGCCATATCATATATAATAACCAAAATCTAAAGACTAAGATCACAATTTATTGATCTCATGAATAAACCAGTATTGTTCTCATCGAAAACAAATAGCAAGATACGATCATGATTAAATAAAAAGATATGACATGATAAAGTAGAGTTACAGTATGTAGAAGCTTCTACAATGAATAATTCAATGATAATGTTTGTATTTGAGAATTAAATCCTATTTATGGTTGAGTTCTGCCTTTTTGTTTGTCGATTGATGTGCTTTCTCATTTTTCTTCTTACATAGGAGTGATAATGGTTGCTTTGTTTCTCTTGCTTTTGATATTCCATGCATATATTCTGTGTAGCTTGAGTAAATATGTTTTTCATTATTTCTCTTTTTATGAAAATTTCCCTTCGCACAAAGCATTGAAACCACATATGCTTCGTGAATTGATCCTCTTTATATGATGGACATGTTTAATATCTCCTCTGTAATAATAATAATTTTTACTGGTTACTGGATTTATATTCATCACTATTTATTCCTGAAACAATTCCCATTATTATTGAACTTTCACATCATCTGTATTAGATTTCACTTTACATACAATAAAACATATATTAACATATTAATAAAGCACATGCTACTTTGTAATAGAAATATGTATGTCCTTTGCAACCACTTTTCTGCTTTTATATGATGGCAAAATTTTCATTTGTGAAACTTTGATGCCACCAATTTTAGATTTAAGTTCATGCGTAATGGAACATGTATTAAGATCTTAATGCTGCACATGCTTTCCATTTAATGCAAACATATATTTTTAATTATCATCCCTCTTCATATATTTGTAAAATTTAACCACATCAGTAAAATAACAATCCTTAATTGTTCCTCATGATGCAACCATTGGTATTTGAAGTCACCATTTACCATTATGGATCTCATCCTTAATTCTTTGTTTGAACCAATATTAAATTGTAATTCTGTTGCATCCTGATATTTTGTTGCATTGAGAAGTCCTTTTAAAAAGCTTTTAGCATTTTTTAGCGTATCATTTAGATGTTTGCCTTCATGCATCTTCCATATCTTTCCATCTTCTTTGACCTTATTTGCTCCTCTTTTCCTTTGTATCCCCACGACATTACACAGGCATTAAAATTGGTTATGTTATTGTGTGTGATGTTTTCATTTTTTGTTGTTTCATTGTAAATTGAATTTATTTCCTCTTTTGAATGATTCACAATTGGTTATTTAGTTTTTTTTTGTGTGATATACATAAACATGTCACACTTTTGATTTTGTTTTTGCTATTTGTGCCTATGTTGTTTTCGTTTGTAAATTTTATCATTTGTTTCTCTGAATGGATTGGTCTTTTTAGCAATGTCTTATTGTTTAATTTAGTCTTCTTTCTCTTGTTTTGTCGTTTACTCACATTCATGTTCTCATTTTGTATTCATATTAGCCACAATCAAAATTATAGCTTTATTCCTTAAAAAAAAAACTGTGTTGTTATTGCTTTACTCCTTTGGTGTTCATTATATGCTCCTTTGTGTCATTATGTTTAAATCAATTACTTAACTAACTTTGTTCTTTCGAACAAGATTTTCCCCTAATCTCCAATAAAAAAAAATAGCCTTCTGTTAACTACGTTCTCATGTATCTTTTCCATTCCTAGAAGCGTATTCGTTTTCCTGTTTGGTTGCTCTAAAAGTAATATGAATTGTTAATAAATATCTCAAATAAAAGGAACCAATAGGTTCATGTATCTTATTTGAACTAGATGTAATTTGTGCTTCACACCTTACTGTTATATATACATATATATATACGCGTGTGTGTATGTATGTATGAACTAAAAGTGACAAAGGATTTCATTTTTTAAACCACCTCTTGCTGCTAAATTTTCCTGTTACAGTATCATCACTTGCTTTCTATGGTTATTTTTTAAACTTTGACTTGCAAAGACCCATGCTTTCATTGTCTTTAAAGGTTCACTTAATTTTGATGGAATGTCAATATATCTTAGCATGCATATAATGTTGGATTCATGGTTAAGTGTTTTCTTGATTAAGGGTTTTCTTTGTTATTTCATTTTGTTCTTTTTCTTTGTAAATTAAAATTTCATTTTTTTGAAGTTTATTGCTTCTTTCTTTAATTAATTGCACATTTTGAAAAGCTTTGTTGATTTCTCACTTGATCTCATTTTCCCTCTTCTTCTCTTTTTTTTTTTTTTTTGCTTAAGAATGAATATTTTTAGATCTCAATTACAATTGCCTTTGTGCAAGTTTCTTTGCATTGGTAAAAAACTATTTGAACTCAAGTAGATAATCATAATGTATATGATGATTTTACTTTGAAATATAAATGCGTATTTGTTAAAATTATATTTTCCATGTAGAATTAATTTTAGCCAAATTCATCTAAATGTTTAATTCTTTGTAGTTATCTATTTCAAATTAATTTGTAAATTCTTTTAAAATTTTCGGTACAATTCTTCCTTTTGTTGACAGAAGAAAAATCTAAGTTCTATACATATTTTTGTGTTATCCTTATTTACAAAACATGTTCTAAACATTAAAAAAAAGACTAACAGGTTCTCAACAGTTAAAAATTCATGTAGAGAGGCTTTCAAACTACTTAAGCACCATGCCCTTTAGATCTTGAACTATATCTTCAAATAATGATAGCATGTTACTTGCAACATAGGTTTTCAATTTTGCATGTTGTTGTAATATTTTGATTGCTCTATGATCATTTCTTTCACTTTGTTTCATTTGACTATTTCTAAAAATTTCCACTGATACAACCATTAAATCACTAAATGTCTATCAAATTCTATGTTGTTTTGAATATGATGGAAACCTTAGATTCAATGTTTCTATAACAAACAAAATAACTGCTCCTCATTGGACCCTTTGAAACACTTTTATTATTTTAAGTGTAACTTTTATTCCTTACCTTGAATCTTCTCTGTTAACTTAAAGGTTGATTAGAAGGTTATTAATTATATCATATTTTCTCTTTAGTTATTGCCTTAAATTTGCCTTCCCTCATATATGCCAACTTTTTAAGTACATGTTTCCTTTCATTGGCTTTTCTTTTTTATGCTAAATAAAGGAAATCAAAAGCTTAAATATGAAAACAAGCAAAAGATCTTTAAAACTGAATCAAAAAAATATTTTGTGATTTCTCCATGACATGGATACCCGTATTTGGAGATGAACCTTGACTTGGTGGCTGCCTCCTTTTAAGCCTATAGAAACTGCGATTTTTTCTTTCCTTCTTTGCTGGGTTTAACTATTTACCAGCCTTTCTTGATTATTGCTTTGTATGTTTGGTGCATGGCACAAAGCTATGAAATTGAGAAAGGGAATTTTTTTATTCATGTTATTTTGTTAATAATTTTTCCAAGTTAATTGTGCGATGATCGTAAAAAAAATTCAAGACATTAGGCACTAAGACGTGTTGTTCTCTTTTACTCTGTTCTTGGATTTGATCATGCCATTGTAGCCTCATACATTCTATGCAATATGTTGTGTTCTAGATGATAACTATACCTTTCCATTTCCTTTCTTCTCTTTTGAACTTTGTGTGTTATTATTTGCTTACTTTAATTGTTATTTCCAAAAAGAAAATGTTCTATTTTTAGGTTTAAAGGTTTTTATCTCTTGAGTAACTTTCTAATCTCTGTTGTTATTCTGTCATCTTTGCTTTTAGCTCAATCTGATTTGATCCAGTCTTGCAATTTATTTGCACAGAGGTTCGTTTCTTGCATGTTTATTTGCCTTCAACTCAATTTGATTTGATCCAGTCTTGCGGTTTATTTGCCTTTTTTTTTTCTACTCTTTTTAATGGAAAACTTTACTAACATCCATTCATTTGCTTCCATGTCGCTATGATTTGTTCTTTCATTTCTCCTATGAATGTTTTGCTGTTTTTTCAAAAATCATCAAATATCATATTTGGTAGTTCATCACCAATAGCTCATTATGGATAATCATGGATTATTTGCTCTAAATAGATTGAATCGTGTTAATCGCATAAGAGATAGACGAGCTAGGCATGCTCATGTAGAAAGTGACTTGCATAATTGATCAAAACGTCGTAAAGTTAGTTCCTATTTCACACAACATTCAACTGTTAACTAATCTGGTGAGCTAGAGACAATTTCATCTATCTTTTCTCCAAAGGTCGATTCTGAAATTATGATTTCACCATCAACGGCTCAAAATGATGCTTCTGGTCATAGTGTTGGTTCTTCAAGCTACCAAACAGTGGCCGATATTGCTCCTTCATCATCCTATTCTATTCCAGTTGTTACTGCAATCAATAACATCAATGCTTCATCTCTTGCTTTTGGATGTGGAGATGATGTTAACCACTCTTCACTTTCCATGGTCGCCAATGCGATACATGCTGAAAGCCTAAGTTCTCTGCATGTTAACAATGCGCAAAAACGTAAGCTCAATTCAAAACATGAACCAATGCTTAATTTTCCTATTTTCTATTCTTCCCTTGCCTGTTTTATTAATTCGTCCAATTATTTCTCTGTATTCATCTTTCGTTTCTTCATCTTTATCTTCATGTTAAACATTTTTCACTGCAGGTATCTTTTTTGAACCACTTAATCTTGGAGGCTTGGATTTTGCTTGCCGTTTTTGTTGTGCTAGAATGTGGCATCAAGAACGGATAAGAAATGCTAGTACCTTAGCTTCGTCTATCTTCGCATTATGTTGTAAAGAAGGCACAATTGTATTACCTTCAACCAAGCCAACACTTGCATTCCTAGATTCATTGCTAAATTATGAAAATAGGGGGACATTTTCTAGATTTCGAGATAATATTAGGCTCTATAATTCCATGTTCCAATTCACATCAATAGGTGGAACCATTGATCTTGCATCAACAACACCCCTGGGCCTTATATTTTTAGGATTGGTGGTTAAATGCATCATCGTATTAGGTCTTTATAACCCCATACTGGACAGCAACCAATCTTCGCCCAACTGTATATATGTGACACATTGAATGAGGTTTCAATAGGCTTAAGGCCTTTTATTCTAATCACAGTCAAAGTATTGTTGATCCTGACATTGTTCATGGTTTGGTTCAAATGCTTGATGAAGTGAATGAGATTGTAAAAGTCTTTAGACTGGGAAGGGATAGATTTCTTGAAACCGACTACCTCCCAATTTGACTTCACTTAGTTGGGCGTAGACCTCAAGATGGTTCGCAGTATGATTTGTCAGTTCAAAGTGAAATTGCTGGTCTATTTGTTGGAGAAGATGAAGCTATGCAAGATAACCATGACATCATTGTTGATAGTCAATCAAATGGATTGCAAAGGATTAGTGAATTGCACCCATCTTTTATGTCCTTACAGTATCCATTGCTTTTCCCTTTTGGCAAACCTGGTTTCACCCTAGGCATGCAATATGCAAATGTGGATCAAAAGAACAACAAGAATAGAGGAACTTTGACAATGCTTGAATACTATGCTTCATTAATTCAACAAAGGAATGACACTAGTTGTACTTTGTTAAGGGGGAAAGTTGTTTCAACAATTCATTGTTGATGCGGTCCTTTGTATTGAGCGTATAAGGTTGCACTGGATATGAGATAATCAAAAACAATTACACTCTGAAATTTACCAAGGGGTAAAGGATACGGTTAATAAAGGTGATGTTGATGCCCGAGCACTTGGGAAGCGCATTGTTTTACCTTCAAGTTTCACCTCTGGTCTTTGATTTCTATTCCAAAATTACTAAGATGCTATGGCAATTTGTCGAAAACTTGGACATTCTGATCTATTCATAACTTTCACTTGCAATCCTAAGTGGCCTGAGGTTCCCAAAGCATTGGAAATGATCCCTAGGCAAAAAATCGAGGATAGACCTGATTTATTAGTTCGGTTGTTCAATTTGAGGTTAAAATGCCTAATGGATGAAATGACCAAAGATGGTTATTTTGGAGAGTTGTTGCGGGTAACTAATTCTTTCATATCCCATTCTACGTTCCATTGATATTAATCCTTTCCATGATTGTTCTTCCTTTTGATGATTCCGCACTTCTTTAATCATTTTGATTACCATTCCATATCTGTTCCTTTGCAGTTATTTACACAATTGAGTTTAAAAAACGAGGATTACCACAAGCTCATATCTTGTTGTGGTTGCACCCTGATGATAAGATTTCAAATCCTGCAACAATTGACTATCTTATATCAGCAAATATCCTTGATTAAAATCTTGATCCTATCGCATATGAGGCTGTTACAACTTTTATGATTCATGGTCCTTGTGGAATTCTTAACAAACGATCTCCATGGATGAAAAATGACAAGTGTTCCAAATTCTATCCTAAACCATACCATAATGAAACTATCATCCAAGATGATGGTATGCCACTCTATAGAAGGCTCCCTTTTAAAAGTGATGCGACGATTGTGAGGAAAAATGGAGTTGATTTAGATAGTCGATTTGTAGCCACACATAATGATGACTTGATTGTCAAACACCAAGCACATATCAATGTTGAAATATGTGGCAAGACTAAATCAATCAAGTACCTTTTTAAATATTTGAATAAAGGCTCAGATCGAGCCCGAGTTGTTTTGGAAGAATAAATAACTGCAGGAAAAAATGAAGTTGGTAATGGAAGGCCTCAATTCGATGAAATTAAAATGTTTCTTGATTGTAGATATATTTTTGCGCATAAGCATATTGGCGTATCTTCAATTTTCCTATGCATTACCAAGAACCTACTATTGTTCGATTGCCTGTGTATTTGTAAAATCAACACTTGATCACATTTCTTAAGGAGGCTAATTTGGAAAATGTTGTTGGCTCTTATAGGCAATACCGAGAGGGGGGGTGAATCAGTTCTTAGCTAGCCTTAAGCCCGTTTTTCGGTTCTTATAAATTCTCTAGCCTATTTGAATATTTTCTAAGTTCTCTAAGCTAGGCAAGCATGCAATTCAAATTCAATACAATAAGCACAAATATGATTGCAAGTAATTAAAGAGAGTAGGGAAAGAGAAATGTACGCAAGTGATTTATAGAGGTTCGGCAACCTTGCCTACGTCCTCTACCTTGAGACGCTCCCAAGGATTTTCCCCAAATTCACTAACTTGAATTTGTGTTACACTCCCTCTTTTCAAAGCTCAAGAGAAACCTCTCTCTTTTTCTTAGGCTAAAGAGAAACCTCCCCTTTTACAAAGAATGGATTGGTTTACAAATGGTGCAATCAAAGAAGGCCTTTAAGTAGGCAAATGATTACAGAAATTAGGCACAAGTAAAAGCCTATACAAGATTTGTGCTAAGCAATACAAGATTTGTGGTAAGCAATACAAGAGATATGTGAGTGATGGAAGATGAAGACTTTGTAGCTCTTGATTTGTTGTTGAGGCTTGAGGAAGATGAATAAGATGATGAAAGATGTTGCTTGGTTGTTCCTCTTTCTTCCTTTAGCTTCTAAGCCTCTATTTATAGTCCCTTGGATGGTTTGTGGACGTTGGTTGGAGCCAAAACAGAAGCTAGCCGTTGTATCTCACAGAAACTAGCCGTTAGGGGCTTTCTGGCATAAAGGGATCGATCCTTTTACCAAAGGGTTCGATCCTTTCCTTTATTTTAGGCTTCTGAGGCATTCTGCCAAAAAGGGATCGATCCCTTTCCCTATGGGATCAATCCTTTTCTTCCAGAGGGCATTTTTCCTACACTTTTGGGTTAGAAATGATATGGCTTTTGATTTTAATTCAACCCAAAACATTTATAAGCTTTAAGGGAGTTTTTCTTGACTTTCTCAAATGAAAATATTGTCCAAAAACTTATAAGTAATTTTCTAAACTTATGTTCAATAATTCTTGAGAAAATTACTTAATATTGAAAACCATTTTATAAAGAATTAAGACCCATATGAATATATCATTAAATCATGGTCTTAAAGTTTGATATGAACACTTAAAAATGGATTGAGAAAATCATATGTGGTAAAGCAAATTTACAATATGAATTAAGACATTAAAGCTTACTTAAGTTTTTGTCATTTCAAAATATATATGGCAATTTAAAGCTAACAAATGTGTTGCGACAACCTCTGTTGCATAAAACCATGTTGACTGAGTGGATGGAAGCTAACAAGAAGTATCCTGAAGCTCGAAATTTGACCTATGCTGATTTTCCTACCAAATGGATTTGGTTGCCAAGGGAAAAAATTTGGAAAAAAAGAGAGCGAGGATTTGTGATTGGTCATGTGAACTTTATGCATCCGGCAGCTGAAGAAGTCTTTTTCCTTCGGCTGCTATTGAATGTTGTTAAAGGTGCAACTGATTTTGAAAGTTTAAGGAAGGTTGATGGTGTATTGCATGAATCATTTCGGTCAGCATGCGAAGCATTAGGCTTGCTTGGTGATGATAAAGAATGGCATGATGCTTTGCAACAAGCCTCTCAATGAGCAACAAGTCCTGAACTTAGACAACTATTTAGCACATTGATCTTATTTTGTGAGATACAAAATCCAATGTCTGTGGGAAAATAATTGGTTGTCACGACCCGAAGGCCGCGACAGTGTCTCTTACTTTTACGGATGCGTAGAAATTAGGGCTAATTTTTCTATTTCCTATATTTGTTTTGTCTAAGTGCAATGTAGTGAATTTTGTTTCAGGATGTTAACTCCCTCGCCTATTTTTATCACTTTACCCAGGTTATTTTCCTGCATAAAAATTACAAGAAATATCCAGCTCATGCTTCCCAAAATAGCAGTTGATTATATTCTAGCATTCCTATGACCAAGTTCATCTCCAATTCATGACATTGTATCCTATGGTTTACATTTTCTTACTTGGTCACTTATTCATGCTATTCAATTCATATTCATACTCATGCAAAATCAACAATTCTATACTTCCACCATTTCTATAGTCCAAATACTATTCTCTATATTAGATTACATCCCATCTAAGTACTGAATCAAAACAGCCTGAATTGATAATAGAGACAAAAGAAGAGTATGTATACCCAATGTTCACAAAAAAATCTCCTTGGAGAGTTGGGACTATATTTCAAGCTTGGGACTATTCGGAAAGCTCCGAAATACTCCCCTAACTCCGTGCTCAATCTGAAAAATTTAAATAGCGTTTAATGAGCAAGGCTCAGTAAGTCATTTATATAAGTGCAGAGTTAGAATTATACTGTTCTATATGCAATGCATGATGTCATGTGAGGAGAATTCATTATTGATCGTTTTCTTATTCATCATGCAGCATTTACATGTATTTTCCAACTCAATCTTATTATGCTTCAACATATCATGAGATGTCTAAGTCTTGAAGTCATAATGTGATCTTGAACATGTAATTATGAATGAAGCAGTTACAATCATAAAACATATACTACATGTTCTTTTCCAACAATTTTCAAGGCATGTGAAGTATCAATACATTTCATGTGTTCTTTTAAGACATGCTTGAAATATGTAAGCGTTTACATTTCATGTCAAATATACTTTTTAAAGTATATTTCATATCACATATACTTTTGAAATACATTTCATATCACATATGCTTTTGAAGCACATTTCATATCACACATACTTTTGAAATACATTTCATGTCACCTATACTTTTGAAATACATTTCATATCACATATACTTTTGAAATACATTTCATATCACATATACTTTTGAAGTATTTCATATCACATATAGCATCAAAATGCGTTTCATATACTGTAAATCAATATTGAGTTTAGAGTTCATTTTCATTTTAAAGCCATACTCTAAACTTCATTTCATATCATTTGAGACTAGGCTAGATCCCTATCTCTCTATCAATAAAGACTTAGTTCACTGTAGCTAGCAGTGAAGAATCATATCATCGTCCCCTGGAAACCACTAGGGCGCTATCTATGGCCATAGACCTCATATCTCTCAGTCCCACTGATCAGGCAAGACTGAGACCTGTCCACGACTATTGTCGGACAAGCTTTTATGCCTAATGAGTAATCTCCAATTAGGCGGCTTCCACTATGCTTTATTGAATTTAATTCTCTTAGGGTGCCTATAGTCTCATAAAGCAATTCAATCTTTCGTATAAAAATAGTTTAATGTATGTAATGCTTTTCTGAAGATCATTTACATGTATATACGTACATATGTGAAAACTATCATTTCGTTCTTTTCAAAGCCATTCAAGCATTCAAAATATTCTTGTAAACATGATAAGAATAAATCATTTCAATTTTTCATGTATAGTAACAAGTCATGCTTGATGGCAATAAAATTCAAGGAAGTGAAATAAGACCATAAAATGACATGCTCATGAATTGTATGAATGTTTATCATTTCATCTCATAATATCTATGAACCTATACCATATCGATTCACTTCCGATCAATGCCTCTCACCTTGGTACTTTATCAAGTTGAATATCATACCTACATTTCATTTCGTTATATTCAATTCTATAGGTATTCAATTCATTCTATAGTAAGATTCAATCCTATACAGGATAATCCTACTTCTACCTTATATAAACGTCTTACCTAAGGCAAGGTTAGTTTGAGCGTGTCCCACGTCCAGCTAGACTGTGTACGTTGTCCTCTTGGCGCACTACACATTCACAAGAAATTTCGACTTAATAAAGTCTAGCTCAAGTTTTCAATACACTTATGTAAATTTACACTCCAACATAATATCTATATATATATATACATATATATATATGTGTATATATATACTCTTAACACCATATACTTCAAGTCCTTACATCATATACTTCAAGTCCTTACATCACATTCTCTCATTTTTCCTACATCTTTATATATATGTACTATAACTACATATATATATATATATATATATATATATATATATATCTAATTCCATATTTTTCAAATGAGAAATGTGTGTGTGTATATATATATATATATATAATATATATATATATATCTATTCCTTTCTTTAAAATTCCTTTCTTTTCTTCTATTTCTTTTCTCTTCTTGTTTCTTATCTTGTCATCAAGTAGTATATATATATAATATATCTATTCCTTTCTTTAAAATTCCTTTCTTTTCTTCTATTTCTTTTCTCTTCTTGTTTCTTATCTTGTCATCAAGTATATATATATATAACACACTAATATAATATATACTTTCAAAAAAATCTGATGTATATCTTTATATATGTACTATACATACATATATTTATCTATTTCCTTGTTGTCAAGCATTTAATATATATATATATATGTATATATCTATATATATACATATCTACACATATATATTTTTAACACTAACATAATACTATGCTTAAATCTATTTTTTTTTTCATTTCCATATATAAAAATATATATCTTTTCTTGAATTTCTTTTCCTTTTCTTTTATTTCTTTTCTTTTCCTTTTATTTCTTTTCTATTCTTTTACCTTGGTTCCTCGGCAGTTGGTGTGGAAATGCCATCCACGGCAGCCTCCAACACACCACGTGAAGCAGCCCCCCCTCTTTGTGCTCTCTTTCAATGCCTTCTCCTCCCTCTCTCAGCCACCATGCACGCCCAAACAGTCTTGAACCTTCAGCAATTAAACCTTGATTTCCAGCCCTCTTTCCTTCTCGTGGCAGTCCATTTCCTTCTTCAAAAATCCAAGTTTTCCGGTTCACACATAGCTCCCATAAGCTGTCCGCGTTCAGCCACTATAAAACCCTCCTTTTAGTGTTCTTTTTTAACAACAATTTCAGCCAACAAGGCCTCCCCTGTTCAGCCTTCTTAAACCCTAACCTAACTCATAAAATTCGTAACCCATTCCTTATCTATTTTCAGTTCGTGATACTAACAGTTCAGCCCTCTTTACTGCCTTATTCCCGACCTATAAATGCCACATACAGCTTCCTTCTTTTGGCTTTTGTTTCAAATCTGAAAATGCAAGACCAATGACATTCTTAAAATCCTTCCGGTGCTCCCTGTTGCTGCAGTGTTTGTCCCCATTTTGTGCCGTCAGCTCTTGTTGCCCGATGCAGCTTCAGTCTTCAACTCCTTCACTGGCGTGAGGGTCGAATGGCAGAGGAGGGATAGCCAATAACGATTTGTGAATGAGATGGGTTGAGAAAGAGGGAGTCGGTGGAGAGTGGGTTAGTGGAGGGATGGTGTTGAGTAAAAAAAAATGAAAACAATTTTGAAAGGGTGAGGGATTGTCTGACGGGATGAGATGGATTTCCCATCAGCTATAAAAATTTATATTATTATTTTACTTTACTTTTGTTTTATAAGTATTATATGCTTTATTTATTCATGTATTTTCTTTATTATATTATAACTATTTGTACATTATAACTCTTATAACTATTTTTTTATATATTATTTTTTTATCTATTTAATATATTCTATCCACATATATATTCATATACTTATACCAAGTATAAATATACATAAAAATATAAATGTAGGTATCTTTACTTACACATACTTATTTATGTGCAAATTACTTATTTTCTCATCTTATTATTTATTTTCGTCTCATTTAGTCTTTATTATTTGTACGTTCAGTTATATACACTTGCATACACGTTCATTGCTTGCAAATGTTCGTTGAGTACATATTCGTTTTAGAAAAATCACAGTTCTCACATCCTCCCCACCTTAAGTATTTGGTCCTCCAAATTGCTACAAGTTATCTTAGAATAAGTGGGGGTATTTCTCTTTCATGAGACTCTCCCACTCCCAAGTAGCTTCTTTTGAGGAGTGATGTTGCCAAAGTACCTTTACCAAGGGAATTGTCTTGGATCGCAACACTTTATCCTTTCGATCCAAAATCCAAAGCGGTCTCAACATAACTTAAGTCCTCTTTAATCTCCAAAGGTTCATAATCAATCACATGTGAGGGATTCGGATGGTATTTCTTGAGCATAGATACGTTAAAGACGTTGTGAACACTCGATAGCTTTGGTGGTAGTGCTAATCGATATACCACATCACCCACTTTGTCCAGTATCTCAAATGGACTTATGTACCGAAGACTCAACTTCCCTCTTTTACCAAACCTTATTATGCCTTTAGATGGAGAGATCTTCAAAAACACCTTATCTCCAACCTGAAACTCCCAAGTGTCTTCTGCGATTATCGGCATAACTCTTTTGTCTACTTTGTGCCGTCCTCAATCGATTGCATATCAATCTAACACTTTCTGAAGCCTTTTCTACAAGTTCGAGGGCAAATATCTTCCTTTAACCCACTTCTTCCCAGCCTATCGAGGATCTACACCTACGTCCATACAACGCCTCATACGGTGCCATCCTAATGCTGGAGTGGAAGCTATTGTTATATGCATATTCAGCCAGTGCCAAATGATCATCCCATGAACCCTGAAAATCCATGACACACGCTCTCACATATCCTCAAAGGTTTGAATTGTTCTCTCAGATTGCCCATCAGTTTGAGGATGGGAAGCAGTGCTGAAACTCAATTTCGTTCCCAAAGCATCTTGGAAGTGTTCCCAAAAACAAGAAGTGAATCTAGAATCTTTATATGATACTATGTTCACTGGGACTCCATGTAATCTCACGATCTCCCTAACATACAAATCTGCAAGGGCACTGAGTGAATCTGTGACTTTCATAGTCAAAAAGTATGCCGACTTAGTCAATCTGTCGACAATCACCCAAATGGCATCATGGTTTCTTTGGGTCCTAGGAAGTCCCATGATAAAGTCCATGGTCACGTGCTCCCATTTTCAAGTTAGCACAAACAAAGGAGTGAGCAACCCTACCGGCTTCTGATGCTCCACCTTAACTTGTTGGCACACCAAGCACTTAGACACAAAAATTGCTATGTCTTTCTTCATACCTGACCACCAGTACACTTTGCGTAAGTTCCGGTACATCTTCGTATTACCCGGATGCATCGTGTACTTAGAATTGTGTGCCTCTTCCATGATCCGTCTCTTTATGGCTTCATTGCTTGGAACACATATTCTCCTATTGAACCTCAATAAACCATCGCTGCTAATCTCGTATTCTGATTCCTGACCTTTTCGTATCAAATCAATAACTTTAATCAACTTCGGGTCCTCACTTTGAGCCTGCCTAATTTGTTCTATGATGCTAGGCTCTATCCTCAAACTAGCCATCAGACACTCACCTGTAGGCTCTATATTCAGATTCATCTCCGAAAATTGCTCTATCAACTCCCACTCTCTAACCATCATGTAGCTGACCATGCCCATGCTTGGATGATAGAGAATCTTACAATCATAGTCCTTAAGTAACTCCATCCACCGTCTCTGTCTCATGTTCAATTCTTTTTGTGAGAAAAGATACTTCAAACTCTTGTGATCTGTGTAAATCTGAAGTTTTTCCCCATACAAATAATGACGTCATATCTTTAGTGCAAACACCACTGCCGCTAGCTCTAGGTCATGGGTGGGGTAATTCCTCTCATGGTTCTTTAGCTGTCTGGAACCATAAGCCACCACTTTTCCATTTTGCATCAATACGCACCCCAGACCTTGGTGTGAAGCGTCACTATATACAACAAATCCCTCGAACCCACTAGGAATGGTGAGGACTGGTGCTGTAGTCAGTCGGTGTTTTCAACTCTAAGAAACTGTGCTCACACACATCATTCCATTCAAACTTGATAACAAAATTCTCAATTTCCAGAAGTTTGTGGAATTATTCAAGGATGCTACTTATATTCTTCAAATAAATATACATATTCACATCTCGTGGTTTCATGCCATTATAATTTATCTGTACGTGATTGAAATATTTCATTCATTAAATCCACAAACATCACCAGATATTTCATAAATCTCTTAAGTACCACAAAGGACTCGTAAGAGTTATACCGAGTTCTAAACATCACCTTATGAACACTTATCTGTAAGCTTTTATCCGATAACATCTTGTTCAAAGATTGTTATTGAAACTCTACATACCCCATTGAGCGGATCAAGTAAAACATCAATCTTGAACAATAACTTATTCATCATCAATAATAATACTATTGAGTACTCGGAATTTGGTACATAATCATAAGCTATACTTATTCTTTCGAACCATATCATCTACGTTTCCACCCGTTACACTAATACAGATGGGTTCTTTATTCATTAATCTCTGAAGTAATTTCTTAAGCTCTTCAGACTCTTTTATATTCCCTGATAAGAGCTTATAAATAGGTTCCATGTTGTGAATCGAGTTAATAATCTCTCAAATCCACATTACATCCAAAAATTATTTAGAAATTCATCCAGTAACTTTTAAATCATAACCTCATATCATCTTCGATATTTTGTTATTTACATTTTACAATTCTACTATGTATCCTCAAAACACATAAGTATAACTTTCAAATCATTTAACATATATTTCACATCGATTCACTTATTTAGTCACACTTAGTAAGTGTATTACTTTTCATAATATCCAAAAATCCCTAACCAAATACCTCTTCTTTTCACATTTAATTCAAGCCCTAAGAATCCATAACAGGGCCGACTATCTCGCAACCTCCCACAGTATACACTTCGGTCGCATTACTCATCAGAGTATAGGTGGGGCTAATAGTAGGAACCATTATACCTATAATACATTCTTTACACCATCCTTTACTTTATTACTATCAATCGATTCCAAATCAATTTAGTCATCTATGATTCGGGGAATTATTTCAATATAGGGGTATATTCATCATTTCTTAATTTAGATCTCTCTCTTCAAGATACCTTTTAAACAGGTGATCTTAAAATCTATTGACTGATGATATCCCCTTTCATTTCAATATCATCATTTCAGGGTCTTAGTTCGATTCGGATAAAGAAGTCCTGGTGGGGCCCTCACCGAGTTCCTCTCAATGCCTTCCCGAACAGACCTAACATTAAGATTATAAGATCACCTATTTCATGTAAAATTCTCGGATTACAATCCCTTTTAAATTTCAAAGTTCAATACTTAATAACTTTGCCAAATTTGATATGTCTCGTAAGTTCATATCTTGTGACCATTCATCCTCTTATACTTTAGAAACTATCAAACTAGGTCAAGATCAATTGCAAGACATTATGGTCTTGCATGTCTTATTTCACGCAATCTTAACTTCCACATCAATCTGTTATCTTACACGACATACCTTACAAATCTATAACATTTACAAAAGATTCATAGTATATAGTATGTCATATTCAATCTTAACTCTACCAATGACAGGTTTGAAGAGTCCTCTTTTTTTTTTTTTGTGAATCACAATACCTTACAGGCTATTGTGTTACTTATCGAGGTCTCAAATCATCCACCACTTAGTAGCCTTCTTTACTTTGTTATTATTTAATTTCTATATAAAAGTACATTTATTTAGAACAGTATTCTGCACTTACTGAACACTTAACAATCAGGCAATTACAGTACTATGGGATGTAAACTATTCTAACTCTTCTACACTGACATGCACTAGACAATCTCGGCTCTGATACCAATAAATCTGTCACGACCCGAAGGCCGCGACAGTGTCTCTTACTTTTACGGATGCGTAGAAATTAGGGCTAATTTTTCTATTTCCTATATTTGTTTTGTCTAAGTGCAATGTAGTGAATTTTGTTTCAGGATGTTAACTCCCTCGCCTATTTTTATCACTTTACCCAGGTTATTTTCCTGCATAAAAATTACAAGAAATATCCAGCTCATGCTTCCCAAAATAGCAGTTGATTATATTCTAGCATTCCTATGACCAAGTTCATCTCCAATTCATGACATTGTATCCTATGGTTTACATTTTCTTACTTGGTCACTTATTCATGCTATTCAATTCATATTCATACTCATGCAAAATCAACAATTCTATACTTCCACCATTTCTATAGTCCAAATACTATTCTCTATATTAGATTACATCCCATCTAAGTACTGAATCAAAACAGCCTGAATTGATAATAGAGACAAAAGAAGAGTATGTATACCCAATGTTCACAAAAAAATCTCCTTGGAGAGTTGGGACTATATTTCAAGCTTGGGACTATTCGGAAAGCTCCGAAATACTCCCCTAACTCCGTGCTCAATCTGAAAAATTTAAATAGCGTTTAATGAGCAAGGCTCAGTAAGTCATTTATATAAGTGCAGAGTTAGAATTATACTGTTCTATATGCAATGCATGATGTCATGTGAGGAGAATTCATTATTGATCGTTTTCTTATTCATCATGCAGCATTTACATGTATTTTCCAACTCAATCTTATTATGCTTCAACATATCATGAGATGTCTAAGTCTTGAAGTCATAATGTGATCTTGAACATGTAATTATGAATGAAGCAGTTACAATCATAAAACATATACTACATGTTCTTTTCCAACAATTTTCAAGGCATGTGAAGTATCAATACATTTCATGTGTTCTTTTAAGACATGCTTGAAATATGTAAGCGTTTACATTTCATGTCAAATATACTTTTTAAAGTATATTTCATATCACATATACTTTTGAAATACATTTCATATCACATATGCTTTTGAAGCACATTTCATATCACACATACTTTTGAAATACATTTCATGTCACCTATACTTTTGAAATACATTTCATATCACATATACTTTTGAAATACATTTCATATCACATATACTTTTGAAGTATTTCATATCACATATAGCATCAAAATGCGTTTCATATACTGTAAATCAATATTGAGTTTAGAGTTCATTTTCATTTTAAAGCCATACTCTAAACTTCATTTCATATCATTTGAGACTAGGCTAGATCCCTATCTCTCTATCAATAAAGACTTAGTTCACTGTAGCTAGCAGTGAAGAATCATATCATCGTCCCCTGGAAACCACTAGGGCGCTATCTATGGCCATAGACCTCATATCTCTCAGTCCCACTGATCAGGCAAGACTGAGACCTGTCCACGACTATTGTCGGACAAGCTTTTATGCCTAATGAGTAATCTCCAATTAGGCGGCTTCCACTATGCTTTATTGAATTTAATTCTCTTAGGGTGCCTATAGTCTCATAAAGCAATTCAATCTTTCGTATAAAAATAGTTTAATGTATGTAATGCTTTTCTGAAGATCATTTACATGTATATACGTACATATGTGAAAACTATCATTTCGTTCTTTTCAAAGCCATTCAAGCATTCAAAATATTCTTGTAAACATGATAAGAATAAATCATTTCAATTTTTCATGTATAGTAACAAGTCATGCTTGATGGCAATAAAATTCAAGGAAGTGAAATAAGACCATAAAATGACATGCTCATGAATTGTATGAATGTTTATCATTTCATCTCATAATATCTATGAACCTATACCATATCGATTCACTTCCGATCAATGCCTCTCACCTTGGTACTTTATCAAGTTGAATATCATACCTACATTTCATTTCGTTATATTCAATTCTATAGGTATTCAATTCATTCTATAGTAAGATTCAATCCTATACAGGATAATCCTACTTCTACCTTATATAAACGTCTTACCTAAGGCAAGGTTAGTTTGAGCGTGTCCCACGTCCAGCTAGACTGTGTACGTTGTCCTCTTGGCGCACTACACATTCACAAGAAATTTCGACTTAATAAAGTCTAGCTCAAGTTTTCAATACACTTATGTAAATTTACACTCCAACATAATATCTATATATATATATATACATATATATATATGTGTATATATATACTCTTAACACCATATACTTCAAGTCCTTACATCATATACTTCAAGTCCTTACATCACATTCTCTCATTTTTCCTACATCTTTATATATATGTACTATAACTACATATATATATATATATATATATATATATATATCTAATTCCATATTTTTCAAATGAGAAATGTGTGTGTGTATATATATATATATATATATATATATATATATATATCTATTCCTTTCTTTAAAATTCCTTTCTTTTCTTCTATTTCTTTTCTCTTCTTGTTTCTTATCTTGTCATCAAGTAGTATATATATATAATATATCTATTCCTTTCTTTAAAATTCCTTTCTTTTCTTCTTTTCTTTTCTCTTCTTGTTTCTTATCTTGTCATCAAGTAGTATATATATATAACACACTAATATAATATATACTTTCAAAAAAATCTGATGTATATCTTTATATATGTACTATACATACATATATTTATCTATTTCCTTGTTGTCAAGCATTTAATATATATATATGTATATATCTATATATATACATATCTACACATATATATTTTTAACACTAACATAATACTATGCTTAAATCTATTTTTTTTTTCATTTCCATATATAAAAATATATATCTTTTCTTGAATTTCTTTTCCTTTTCTTTTATTTCTTTTCTTTTCCTTTTATTTCTTTTCTATTCTTTTACCTTGGTTCCTCGGCAGTTGGTGTGGAAATGCCATCCACGGCAGCCTCCAACACACCACGTGAAGCAGCCCCCCCTCTTTGTGCTCTCTTTCAATGCCTTCTCCTCCCTCTCTCAGCCACCATGCACGCCCAAACAGTCTTGAACCTTCAGCAATTAAACCTTGATTTCCAGCCCTCTTTCCTTCTCGTGGCAGTCCATTTCCTTCTTCAAAAATCCAAGTTTTCCGGTTCACACATAGCTCCCATAAGCTGTCCGCGTTCAGCCACTATAAAACCCTCCTTTTAGTGTTCTTTTTTAACAACAATTTCAGCCAACAAGGCCTCCCCTGTTCAGCCTTCTTAAACCCTAACCTAACTCATAAAATTCGTAACCCATTCCTTATCTATTTTCAGTTCGTGATACTAACAGTTCAGCCCTCTTTACTGCCTTATTCCCGACCTATAAATGCCACATACAGCTTCCTTCTTTTGGCTTTTGTTTCAAATCTGAAAATGCAAGACCAATGACATTCTTAAAATCCTTCCGGTGCTCCCTGTTGCTGCAGTGTTTGTCCCCATTTTGTGCCGTCAGCTCTTGTTGCCCGATGCAGCTTCAGTCTTCAACTCCTTCACTGGCGTGAGGGTCGAATGGCAGAGGAGGGATAGCCAATAACGATTTGTGAATGAGATGGGTTGAGAAAGAGGAGTCGGTGGAGAGTGGGTTAGTGGAGGGATGGTGTTGAGTAAAAAAAATGAAAACAATTTTGAAAGGGTGAGGGATTGTCTGACGGGATGAGATGGATTTCCCATCAGCTATAAAAATTTATATTATTATTTTACTTTACTTTTGTTTTATAAGTATTATATGCTTTATTTATTCATGTATTTTCTTTATTATATTATAACTATTTGTACATTATAACTCTTATAACTATTTTTTTATATATTATTTTTTTATCTATTTAATATATTCTATCCACATATATATTCATATACTTATACCAAGTATAAATATACATAAAAATATAAATGTAGGTATCTTTACTTACACATACTTATTTATGTGCAAATTACTTATTTTCTCATCTTATTATTTATTTTCGTCTCATTTAGTCTTTATTATTTGTACGTTCAGTTATATACACTTGCATACACGTTCATTGCTTGCAAATGTTCGTTGAGTACATATTCGTTTTAGAAAAATCACAGTTCTCACATTGGTTCTTGCTTGCAGAAGACATCCAATATAAATTCAATCGTCTATATGGTAATTCATTGATTGAAATATCATAAGATCAATTGAAGAATCACTTGTATTTGCTTAAAAAAGTAGAGATAACTGCTTCCGTTTCATATCCATTAATGAATTCGATACAGAGTTTCAAAATTTTAATTATTAACTATATATTAAGACAAGTTTAATTGTCTGAATGGCCAAATGGGCAAATGGTAGTCAGTAAGGTCAGTCAATTATGTGGTTGTGCAGCGATGATCATGATATGTTCTCATTCCTAATCACAGAAACAACCTTCTGAAAATCACACAGAACATATTATTCACAACTCAAAAATTGCGGATACCTCTCACTTTCCTTGCCAAACAGGCAAACAATTAACTCCCAGACTGCCATTCCATCCAAGGCACTGTTCTTCCACAGTCCAGAAGATAATGAAGTTCTTGGCTTAATTAGGTAGCATAGCCATGCCCGAAGACAAACTAGGAGTTCAATATATATCAAGACACTAAACCTTTGACTTTCAGAAGTCTTGCAAATTGGAAAGAAAACAAACCAGTTTCATTTATATAGTTGGTATTTTATGGTAGCCTGTTTGTTCTAATTGAACAGGAAAAAGATCCCAAAAGCATAATTAAGTTAACGACAAACAAGCATAATTAAGTTAATGGCAAAGTAGAGATAATTGCTTCCGTTTCATATCCATTAATGAATTCGATACAGAGTTTCAAAATTTTAATTATTAAGACAAGTTTGATCCAAAAAAGATAAGATTTTAACATATATTAGTCAAATACTTAACTTGAATTAATACTATTGCATTCTTAACTATTAACAATGAATTTTTGTTACTATTTATTATTTTTTAAGAAATTTTTTAAAAAATTATTCTATGTAATATTTTTATATTTTAATACCAAAAAAAGTTATTATGGATATTTCATGAGTAACAAATATTTAAGTTAATAGATTTTTTAATAATAATTTAATAGAACAATTTTTTATATTGTCAAATTTATAATTTTGGACCAATATGTTCATTTCTCAAACTAATAGGTTAAAATTACAATATGATAAAACCTAAAAGACCTCAATAAAATTTACCTTTTACAATCTCAATTTTCATATTTTTGGTCCCTTCGACACGCTTTTTCTCCCATATCTTTTTTCTTGTTACTTTAAAAAATGGTTATTTGCTTATAATTATTTATTTTAATATAAATATCATTCAATCTCTCTGTTTTATTAGTTAATTGAATCCTTGATTATTCATTCCCTTTACGTTGCTGGTTTTTTATACAAGGAGAAACCCATGGCCCAAATCAATTATTTATGATTCCAAAAGGTACATGCATTTTTATCATTTTTTTAGTTCATGTAACTCTTAAGTGTGTTATCTTCATAAATAACACATGTTTGTACCATATTAATAAATGAAACATAAATGCACTAATCTTTTGTTTGAATCGCTATAAGATTTGAAATAACCTTTTGAAAATGAGAATATGAAGGATTAGTTTAGTGCTATAAGGTTTAATTGAATTATTAAGTAAGGATGATTCATAGTAAAAAATTTTCTGTTCAAATTCTTACCAAGTAAAATTTTTTTTAGTCAGTGCCAGTCACATAATATGACCAAAAATAAATTTCATACCTAATATCATATTAGAACACATCATGTTAAAAAAAAAAAAACCCTTTTGACAACGAGGACATTTAAGAGTCATATACATAGAAATAAGAGTCATACATTTGTGAAGAGAATATTGGATTTTCACTTGTTGCAATTTTCTAGCCACGTGCCATGGCACTGGTTTTAAGTACAGTACAGCCCTTTAAATTAATATTTTTAAGTTGCCATTGAAAATTAATTTAGAAGGGGTTATTAGTTTAAAGTCTTTTACCTAATGCGTTCTTATTGTCATAAAAAACATATCTATTTAATTTTCACTTTTTTTAAATCCCTCTATTAACCTTATAACCTTTAATTTAATAAAAATCTCCTTACAAATATATATTTTTAATATATTTAACCCTCTTTTAATTTAAAAATAAAAGATCTTAAATATGGTAACCTTTTACAAATTAACATTTTGAAATGCTTTCTAGTTTTTAAATATTATGTAATATATTTTGCCTTTTTTATCAAATTATTAATTTATGCGATAATTGGGATTGAAATTTTACACTAAGTTTTAAAATAAAATTATTAAGTACTATGATAGAGGGGTTTATTAAATTTTTCCGTTGACTCGCATTGAGACAACGATTTTTATTAACTTAAAGATTTTATTAATTTACAATAGATTAATTTATAAGGCTACTATAGTTTGAAATGTCAAATTTGGAGATTTAAATTGCCTAAAATTATGCCTAATAAATATTGAATAGATATAATTTGTTAAAAAGTCATGTTGAACAGATATATTAATTTCAATAAATATAATTAGTTTAGAAGTGATGTTTAAAAGCCATAATTAATATGAAACAATACCTTTTAGACAAAAAAAAATCTATTTAAAGTGTTCATCGGCCAATGCAAATGTACAAACTTTTGTGATTAAACCCAAAATCATTTCTTATGGTCCAATTACATGACAAGTTTTTGCAATCTTATTCTTTCTCTCCATTAGACGGTCCATTTACTAACAATGGGTTGGCATAAGCTTAAAATTGAGCTGCATTATCAAAGAAGCCCACTCCACCACCCTAAACTTTTTTTTGGTGAATCACCCTAAACCTTCAGTTTTAACTAGACATGACAAATCGTTTAGATAAGTGAATTAAGTTTTCTATTTTTTTATAAATAAACAAATTTTAATCATTACATATTAAATTAAGTAAACATTTTTTGGATCCTACATGAAACTCTTTTTTCTTGATATACCTTTATCTATTTTTAAATTCAAATGAGTTTAAGTCTAATTATTAATTATATTTTATGTGAAATATAAATTGACTGTTAAAGTATCATATAGAAATGACACTGCTTCTTTTGTTATTGTTGATGGAAAATTTAATCAAATCTCAATTGCACAGCTCAACAATTATTTAAAATGAAAAATGAGGTTATTTTGTTTTTACAATAATTTTTTAAATTTAATTCATATTAATAATTAATTATTTTAATTTAAAATCTATATAACTTATTTATAGGAAGATGGTGATGCCAAAGTAGAAAAAAAATATTGGAAGGATTAATAGGCCTCTATATTCGAAGTGTAGTTGAATTTGATTACAACTTTTATCATGAGAGTGCCCGTGTCTATAATATAATTTATGCGGAAGGGCTGATAATTACTTGACAAAATACAAAAAAGGTAAATATTCATATGTAGGTATGTAAATAAAATACCAACCTATATGCATAATATTTTGACAATCAATATAGCTGACAAATATGAATATTCTTCAAACTCCTGCAAAAAAAGTATGTGCACCCGAAGAAGGTTTCATGTACATTAATTAATCAATTAAAACTAATTTATCTCATAAATAAATAAAATTTATTTTAAATTATATACAAAATTGTCAGTGTATGAAAAAAAGGCTGCACAAGATGAAGATGCTCAAAACTAAGACATTTTTTGCGGTGATAAAACTTGTAATTTTTAATTTAACCATTGTATTAGTTTTTTTTAATATTATTATTTTAGATATTTGGACAAAACTATTTATATATTTCATTATTCATTAATTATTATTTAAAAATTTTAAAATGATTTACTATTTATTTTTCAAAATTATTAAATTTTATTCTAATTTATTATTTTGAATGTTTTATATTTATTACAAATTTTATTTGTATATGTAAACAAATAGATTTAATATATAATATTTCTATAAAAAGACATATTTAGATAAAAACATACGTGCACCGCCAAGGTCACAAATTAGATATATAAATGTTATAGTTTTTTTTTTTCTTTTTCCATACAATATTTGCTTAAAAAAGTAGAGATAATTGCTTCCGTTTAATATCCATTAATGAATTCGATACAGAGTTTCATATCCATTAATGAATTTGATACCGAATGGGCAAATGGTACTGAGTAAGGTCAATCAATTATGTGGTTGTGCAACGATGATCATGATATGTTCTCATTCTTAATCACAAAAACAATCTTCTGAAAATCACACAGAACATATTATTCACAACTCAAAAATTGCGGATACCTCTCACTTTCCTTGCCAAACAGGCAAACATTAACTCCCAAACTGCCATTCCATCCAAGGCACTGTTCTTCCACAGTCCAGAAGATAATGAAGTTCTTGGCTTAATTAGGTAGCATAGCCATGCCCGAAGACAAACTAGGAGTTCAATATATATCAAGACAATAAACCTTTGACTTTCAGAAGTCTTGCAGATTGGAAAGAAAACAAACCAGTTTCATTTATATAGTTGGTATTTTATGGTAGCCTGTTTGTTCTAATTGAACAGGAAAAAGATCCCAAAAGCATAATTAAGTTAACGGCAAACAAACATTTTCTTTGTTTTTAAGTCCCTACGTCCCAAAAGCTTTGTATTTTGTATGCTATGCCTATATAAAGACCTTCTAACAAGAGTGATTCAACTCAAAGCCTACAGCAATAATCTAGTTGTTCAAAACAATGGACCTTTCCAAGTTTTTCATTGCCATTTTCATTTTCCAAGTGTTGTTCCCCTGCCATATGTCAATCCAGGCAGCTCCTGGAAACTCAAACCTCTTCCGAGAATATATAGGAGCTGAGTTCAAAAATGTCAGATTCACTGATGTTCCTATTAATTCGATGTCGAATTCCATTTCATTCTCGCATTTGCCATAGACTATGACACCTCAGGTTCTCCTTCTCCAACAAATGGGAAATTCAATGTCTTTTGGGACTCTGACAACCTCAGCCCTTCCCAGGTTTCTTCCATCAAGAGCCGCCATTCAAATGTTAAAGTGGCCTTAAGTCTAGGAGGGGACAGTGTGAGAGGTGGCTATGCTTACTTCAACGCTTCCTCTGTAGACTCTTGGGTTTCAAATGCAGTTTCTTCTGTCACAACTATTATGAAAAAGTACAACTTGGATGGAATTGACATTCACTATGAGCACTTCCATGCTGACCCTGCCACTTTCGCTGAGTGCATTGGACGCCTTATAACAACCCTCAAGAAGAATGGAGTAATCTCTTTTGCTTCCATAGCTCCATTTGACGATGATGATGTTCAAAGACATTACAAGGCCTTGTGGAAAAGCTATGGTCACCTCATAGACTATGTCAACTTCCAATTTTATGCTATGATAAAGCAACAACAGTTTCTCAGTTTTTGAATTACTTCAACACCCAAAGCTCTAACTATAATGGCGGTCAGGTTTTAGTTAGCATCATTAGTGATGGAAGCGGTGGCTTGACAGCAGGAAACGGCTTCTTTACTGCCTGCAGTGTGCTCAAGAGTCAGAACAAACTCCATGGTATATTTGTTTGGTGTGCAGATGAATCTAAGAGCGACGATTTTCGCTATGAGAAGCAAGCACAAGCTCTCCTTGCAATTGCCCACTAGTATTTGTGTGGTATCTATGCAACCTAGACCTTGTATGCTTTTATAAAAGCACTAAATATGAATAAAACTCTAGGGTAAATGAGACAACTCACTTGCCTTTTTTATGTCAGGAATGATAACAGAGTAAAGTTTAAAGGTTAATGGGTTCCTTAGGCCTGATTTACCATAAAAACTTGTTTGGACTGCATGTCAAACTAAGCCTAAGAATTTGTTCAAAATAATTCACAGAAAAGTTTCAGTTTTGGAATCTTCTTAAGCATAGTCTCAAATTTGTTACTTCTTCGTGATCTTTCTTCTCTGTTAAGAGGAGCGAAAAGTTCATATGAGACTGCTTTACCCTGCAAGAGAATGACATTTCTGATCTGAAACAAAACAAAACGTTCTGTTATATTCAATAATGTATGATATTAATATCTGGGATAGTTGAAAGGCTCGGAAAGGAAGATCATTGATTAAGGTCAGTCATTCTGCTGAGCTGCAAATTCGGTAGTTACGTATTTAATTTATTTTCACCATCGCAAGCTGGGTAGAATGAGATGTATTTGTTGTATTGTCGCTCTTTTCTTTTCTTGCTCTAAAATGGCAATGGAAATGTCTGTGTCATCCATATCCTACAGCGGTACTATGTAGTTTTAAATTTTAAGTGTCTATATAAATCGTAATTTATTATTGCTTAAAACATATTAATATCGGATACTAAGTATATAATTAATACTATTATGTCTTTTACATTTTTCTCACGAGGAAAATGTACACATCCACGCTGAAATGTGAAATTACACACTCATGATTGCAGATGTGGCCTCTCTTCATCACCGCTTCTGTGTCATTTCTTTTATTCTTTCTCAAGCATACGATGATAGGAGGATAATCTTCTTGCTCATGTAATAATATAATACAATAGTATGGAATCTCTATTTCTCTTTTTCTTTTTCTTTCTAAATTTATGTTTAGTCATGTTTTTAGTTTTCTAGTCCTTCCTCTGCGTTTGCATCTCTGTGTTCTCTGCAAAACTCTACACCGTAGCCAGAATTTTGATCATATATATAACTGACTTTGGTATTTCGCTGAGTTCTTTGTCGACAAATTTATCCGATTCCGGTTCTTAATACAATCAAATAGCATACGCCATTCGTGTTTTTTTTTTAAAGAAAAAGAGTTTGTTTGTTTGTTTTTCTTCTTAAAGAAATTATTCTTTGGGCAGCTGAATATTATTTTGGTTTTCAATTTTTGTTTGATTTTAAGAATTACCCTTTTTGAACTTTTATGATGATAGTTAGTTAAGTTGAATTTTTGGGTAGAGAGACATTCATTTGTTGTCTGAACTGAACATTGTGCATTGCAATATTAATAAAGTAATTATGATAACCATTGGAGCAAGATGGAGTAATTTATTCTTGAGTTTCTTAACAGGATCCTCAACACATACATGGCAGCCCATCATGACTGCCGATACTGCCACCTCAACGCAATTACCCCTTTAAACGTGATGTTGGTGACACGTTTAAAGGAATAATTGTACAAAATATCTTATGTTTTACTCTGGAAAAAATTCTGCTGATATCTTCAAAATTTTAACATAATTCAATTTCAATCCATTAATTTTGAAAACAGACATTTTAATCCAAAACATATATGATTTTAACATATATCAGTTAATTATTAAACTTGAATTAATAATATTGCATTCTCAAGTATTAACAATGAATTTTGTTATTATTTATTGTTTTTAAGAAACTTTTTAAAAAATTATTCTATGTAATATTTTTATTTTTTTATACCAAAAATGTTATTATGGATATTTCATTAGTAACAAATATTTAATTTAATAGATTTTTTAATAATAACTTAATAGAACAATTTTTTATGTCTGTCAAATTTATAATTATGGATCGAAATGTTCATTTCTTAAACTAATAGATTAAAATTGAATTATAGTAAAATTTTGAAAATATCAATAAAATTTACCTTTTACAATTTCAATTTTCATATTTTTTATCCCCTCGACATGCTTTTCTTCCCATCTCTTTTTTCTTGTTACTTAAAAAAATGGTTATTTCCTTATAATTATTTATTTTAATATAAATATCATTCAATCTCTTTGATTTATACTTAATTGAATCGTTGATTATTTATTCCCTTCATGTTGCTGGTTTTTATACAAGAAGAAACCCATGGCTTAAATCAATTATTTATGATTATAGAAGGTACATGTGTTTTTATCAAATTTTTTTTTAGTTCATGTAAAGCTTAAGTGTGTTATCTACATAAATAGCACATGTTTTTCTTTTGTGTAAACCATAGGAATCCATTTTTTTAAGAACAGATTATTTTGTACTGTACATGTGTATTTATATGTAATTTTGATTTTTTTATTATATTTGTAAATTTTAAGTAAATAGTGATGTGGGCCCCACTTGAATTTTGTGCCCAGATATACCTATATATGATTAAAGGAACAGTGTATATATGGTGTAATAATGATATTATGAAAATTTTGATACCAAAATACCCTGTTTGCATCATTTTGTGAAGTATAGCAAACAAATTAGAAAAAGACAATTACATCTCGAGGGTATTTTCATAAATTACACCTAAACTAAAATGAATTGGGACGAAGTAAAAATACCATGTTATTCTACATGAAAATTAGTTTAAGATAGCAATAATAGATTTATCAAATCAGTTGGAGAAATTCACCGGCAGGTCGCGAGGGTAAAATCGTAATTTCTCATTATCCATGTACCTTGCGTCAACGAAACCACTTCTAATCATCAAGATACAGTAAATAAGATTAATTGGTGCTGGAATCTGAAATTTTGGAGCACTATTACACGGTTTTTACAACAATGGAACCATAAGGGCAAAATTGTCCGAAATTTACATAACTAAGAGCATTTTGGTCATTTTACCCACTTCCAAAATTTTCTTCATAAACCCATCAGTTGTTGACCGACACTATTCATGGTCTTCTTCAAGCCTCCCACTCCACCATAAGTGAAGAAAAGAATAAAGAAAAATACAAGCCATCCTAGTCAACTATATACACAAAATTTAAACACAATTATAACTAGAAAAATTCTATTCTCTCTCCTCTACTTGCCCATACCAAAAGTTCATTGTATAATCCACAATTCAAGGAGAAAGAGAGCCACAAAGTCTCAGTCAAGTGAGGTACATTACCATCCTTTATGTTTTTTTGAATTTTAATGGTGTAAGAATGTTCATCTAAGCTAGCTAAGTGTGTCTATATCATTGGTTTTGACTAAATGGAACAAAATGAAATTATGCCATTAGAGGGAGAATTTGGCCATGGAGGGAATAATAGGATAATATTTTGTGAATTTTATATGCGTTAATATATTCTCTATATTGATGTTTTATGCCTAATAGAGCTTACTAATGTTTATTTTATGTTTTAGGTATTAAATATCAAAGTTGGAATTAAAAGGAGCTAAAAAGAGCAAAGTGTACATTTTTCCGTCCAGTTCAAAATATTGATGAATTTAACCAACATAACGACTTGATATCAAGAAGTGGCCTTCATAAAAGTTGTAGAGAACTCCTCAAGGTTTTCGGAATGTATAAGATCGTGAAAATCGGAGTTCGTTTGATGGGTCAAACATTTGGACAAAATCAGTACGAAATTATAGGCAGAAAAACGAGATTACAGAAGAAATTCTAACAAAGCAAGGCTAAGACAAGATTTGGTTAAGACAAGATATGTCTGAAAATTTTGTTATGTCTTAAAGTTTTAATTAGTTTTAAGACAATATAATAAAGGAGGAAAACAGAGTTTAAGTAGAAAAAAGAACTGTAAAGAGAGAGAAGTTCTAAAAGGAGTTTGAGTCAAATTAAAACTCTTCTCAGACTCCTACTCTAATTTAGATTCTTAGGCCTATATAAAGAGCACATTGGCTCTCACAAAAATCAGATCTCTCTTCCCCTTCTTCTCTCTTGTATAGTTTTAGAGTAGATTCAATAAAAAATTTTATTTTTATTATTTTGCTGATTTCTTTATTATTTTTAATTTTGATTTTGTTTTCTTTATTTAAAGTAATATTGTTTGTGTGTTCTTGCTTACTAGTTTATAATCTTGATTAGTAATTCTGATTTTATATTATTAAAGATTGCTTTTTTGACTGTTTCTTGCATGATATTTGTAATCTTTATATTATATTGTGAGACCCGATTTTATTACGCTGTACACTATATGTTGTAAATAATTGATAGTGGAATTTAAATAAGGATTCAATGTAAATTTCCACTCTCAATTTGGAATTATGGGATACATAAATTATCATATGGTGTATTGAGATGAGACCAATATTGAATGATGAATTTAGAGTATAGAAGGAAGAAAGAAAAGAAATCTGAAAGTTAAAATGGAAGTGTGATTCTCATGGGATATGATACAAATACATGAGTTATAAGAGAAGGGAAAATTTATTATTGTGTATGTGAATTATTAATTGAATATATGGTTGAATTTTTATTGGTTGAAATATACATTAAAGGTGGCAAAATAAATCAAAGAAAGTGCAGCCAAAATGGACTGCAGTGCGCCACTTTTGCTAGCCATTTTGTTGAATGGCTGGAAAAATTTTAAAGGAAAAATAAGATACAATTGATTGTATAAAATACAATAAAAAGGGAAGAAAATTGAAGATGAACATGAGGCTAATTTAATTGGCTGGAAAAAAAAAATGGAACAAGAAACGTGCAGCCAAGTAAAGGAGGGACTGCACGTCAACTATTGATGCAGCCTTGGTACCGATTTTCAGATTGAAATTAAAGGAATTCAATCATGATTTTGTAGTATAAAATCTGCGATATGAGTAGTATAAAAGGATGGGAAGATAGAAACAACATGTGTTTAAATTTCAGTGGATAAAAAAAAAATTACCAAAGGGTCATGGAACTTGGTCAAAAACGGATAGCAACAAGCAATGTATCCCACACCATTCTTCTTGCTGCAAATGTCTTCACCATTTAATGCATTTTAAGACTTGAAATGAAGAAGGAAAATGGATAGGAGGCTAAGTGGCAAAGCATGATAGGCTAGCATGAATAAAAGATTAGATTGAAAATAAAACTTCAGCAAAATCTTCTTCTCCCACCGATTCCTCTGCTATCCACGAGCCATCAGTTTTATATTGCATTTTGGGTTCTGTTTGGCTTCCGTTCATCCAAGGAAAAGCAGCAAAAATTATACACACATGATACTTAATCATCTAAGCCTTCACCATCAACCTTTCCTCCATCAATTGAATAGCCAAGAAAGCCAAGAAGAGGGACTGAACGTGAGACAGAAAAATATTCTGTTTTAGGAGTGAATTTCGGTCAAGGTGAGTTTTTACAAGTCTATGGTTTACTTGATATTACATGATGAATTTTTATAATTCTTAGCATGAGAAGCATGATCCTAGCATTAATTTAGTTAAGCTTTATTAGATCATGGAATTGGCACAAGTTGAGGAAAGAAAAGAAACAAAATGCTAAGTGTAGATTACAATTCTGCTGGAAGAACTGTCCTGTCCGAGCCCAATTGAAAAATTCAGTTTGGGGGTTTTAGAAAGAAATAAATTCTGGAAAAATTACGAAAGATATCCTCATGAGTTAGAAAAAATTAAGTTTTGGAATTACCTAATTTGGAGTTGTATAGCCTGAGATATAGGCAGCTGAACACAGGGCACTCAGTGCAGTAGGCGAGATGCTCAGTGGAAACTTTGAAAAATTTTAGAAAATAGCACAAATTTAATTTGGCTGCAAGCTTTATGTTTCTGGAAAGGTAAATGAGTCTAGAATAATATGGTTCTAAGTTTGCACAATTTGAACAAACCTATCTTGAGATATGACCCAATTTGTACATAAAGGTCAGTATACAATCAGCCAGAATGCATCTGGAAACAGGGTAACTTTGAGGAATTATTAAAAATAATTCCGAAATGATACAATAATGAAACTCACTATTCTGAATAGGGAATTGGATTATGATTCATATGGTCTTAGATTCATAATTTTTGGATGTCCCTATAATCAGAAATATAATTTTTAATGCACAAAGGTCAAGAAACCATCCTGCAATATGGGTCAGAATTGGGCTGAACTTTGAAAAGTTGTGAGAAACAATATGGAATGAACTAGAAAATGGGCCTTATACTCCTGGATAGGAAATTAACTCAGATTACATAAAAAAATTGACTGTGCATTAATCAGAGTTAGATATTTTCCGTTATGAATAGAAAGGCGTTGATAGGTCTAAAATTCTTATAAAGAATAATTCTACCTTAATGAGTAGGATTTTTAAGAATAATTAGTGTATATGTATATTTCGAAATTGTTTCGGAATTGAACTTGTACGACTTATCTTTTGCAGCTTCGAAGCTAAATCCACGAAATGGGAAAGGAGATGAATAAGGACCTAATCAGTGGTCCAAGGTCACAAAGTGTATAGTTTGAATGAAATAACACCGTACAGGTAAGGGGAGAGTGTGTGAGTTGTAGTGATATAATGAATTGCATGTTTTCTTGAGTTAAATGTTATGAGTATATTGAATACATGATTTGGTTTGAAAACATGCAAAATCTGTGGTTGAAAAGCTGGTTTATATACTGTGACTGTGTGCAGGAGGTTAGGAATCCACAACTGTTATGCTATCGAAAATTTTCCAAAAATATTCTAAAATATTCCAAAATATTTTAGAAGCATGAAATGATTTAAATGGAAAATTTTGAATATAATTTCCACCAATTTTCCATAAATTAGAAATTTTGATAAAGTTATGAGAAATTAAATATTCATGTTTTATATTTTTATTAAAGTGAGAAATTGATTTGTTTTATGTGATATTAAATATTCAAATTGAATATTTATTTACTTTCTCACTTGATACATGAATATTTACTGATGGATTTACTATATGTGAAAATGGGGAATAAAATACCGTTTTGGAAAATAATTCTTCAAACAAATGATTTAATTCATTTGATTTTCTTAAAGGTATTTTTATGAGAAAATGAATGTTTTTATACCTCTATGGAATTAATTGATGATTTTATTTATTTTATAAATTCCATAAAGGTGATGATATATGAAATTGTGAGAGCCTTATGGATAAACATGAAATATTTCAAATTACTTTGAATAAGATCCATAAAGGCTATGGTACTGTTTCTATACTGTTTTGAGACTTAGGCCCCGAGTTTCATGCATCATACTATTACTGTTACTGTCACGTGGCTGATTGACCCGCCAGTCATCAGCGTCCCGGATGTCACCTGGCAAGTGTACACCGAGGACACCCTATAGATCATGGCCATAGATCTTACTGGATATTGTTACTATGTCCCTTCGGGGATGATTACTGTGTCCCTTAGTGGACGATGATAGCATGATTTAATTGTAGGGTGATACCTAGTCTCAAGTTACTGATTACTATTACTGGAGGGATTTATTGAATCCTGTTTACTGTATTGCACTATGAATTACTGTTTAACGAACTGAACCATACCAAAACACTGTTTTACTGAACTGGTAGCTATTGATTGCTGTTTACTGAACTGAAAGCTACTGTTTACTGTTTACTAAACTGGTAGCTACTGATTACTGTTTACTGAACTGAAAGCTACTGTTTACTATTTACTGAATTGAAACTTACTGATTATTGTTTACTGAAGTAGTAGCTACTGATTACTGTGTATTGAACTAGTAGCTACTGATTTCGATTTACTGAACTGAAATCTACTGATTTTTGTTTACTGAACTGAATTATACAAAATACTATTTACTGAACAGAAAGGAAATTTACTGTTATTAAGAAAGAATACTTTGAAAATTATTTCTAAAATAGAAATAATTACTGAACTATTATCCAGTGATTTGGATATTTATAAGCTACTGTACTGAAAAAGACTGTTTATCGTAATTACCGTTTTACCATTGTACTGTCACGTGTTTTGAACTGTTACTGAAGTGGTGGAAATTAAATGATTTATTCCATTTAGATTTATGGAAAAATGAATATTTTCTAGCATATAGATTTCATTATATCAAGCAGCATACGACTCCTTTACTGAGCATGTGGTTCGCTCACCCCTTACTTTCAAACTTTCCAGATTAATCACAAGGATTAATTGATGGCTTCCTCAGTTAAATATAGTTGCGAGTAGCCTACTGGGACAAAGAGCATGGAAATTTAAAGGTACAGTCACTTCTCTTATATATTCAGACACTTGTATACAGTACTACATTATTGCAAAATAGAAACAGGGAATGTAAAGTGTATGGAATATTGTAAAAAAAAAATTTATATTCCGAATTTATTGAATAAATGTTTATCATTTATCACTGTCAATGATCAAGTGTTAAAGGTATCACAAACAGCCCAACCAGTAAAAATGTGTAAAATACTAGTAAATATTGTGTAAAAATGTACACTCAGACTGTTACATATATAATTTGGAGTTTATATTCTTGAACATGAATAGTGAGTAGATTTCTTGTTCAGTTATGAGGTAAATTAATTGTTCTTGGAAAAAGTATGTTGTGAGATTTTAAACTTATAATATAATTCTTGATTAAGTATCCAAGATTCTCTGAGCACATTTGCATGATTGTTTGTTTGATTAGATAGGAGGCCTATTATTTAGTTAAATTAAATAATCTACAGCCAAATTAAAAACATAAGTCCTAATAGCTTGTGAATTTAATCACTAGGGATCTAGGAGAATTAAGGTTTAAGTTAAATAAACCGCGCTGAGTGAGTTTGTTACTTAATGTTGACTCAAATCTTTCTAGATATTAATGCTCCTAATAACTTAATCTATAGCGCTGAACATAGGTAAATTTTGATAGTTAGAGATTAATTAAGACACTGAGCCTTTGATTAACAACACCGTAAGGAAAGATAGGTGTAATTGGACGCTAGGGAATTACACTACGGTTGACTACTTAAGTGACAATGATGTTAAATAATCAATGATCAACATCATATCCCAAGAATAATTAATTTCCTTGTAACTGAAGTTTTGTGGTATTTGATATTTTTTAGTTTATTTAATTGTTTATTTTTCTGATTATTTTCTTAGTTATTATAGTTTAATTGAAACACCCCTAAATCTCTTTTCTCTCTCTAAATAATAGTTAGATATTTAATTTAAATAATTAACTTGAATAAAACAATCTCTGTGGGATCGACCTTTGCTTGCCCTATCTATAGGTTTAAGTAAAGTAATTTATTATTGGCACCTGCGACACTACCAGGGAACCTAGGGATATGTGGTTTCATTCATGAAAAGGATGCCAAATGGATGATTAAGCATGGTAGATTAACATGGTAGTATTGAATTGTTGAGATTTCACCAATTCCTCATCATTCCACATTCGGTCAACATAAGGGGACCATTATGCTTGGCTGATTTTGATGGTTTAAGGGTAGATTTAGACTGTAGGAATTACAAAGAGTTTGCCAGTATGCTCGAATTTAAAATCCAACGCAAAATGAAGAAGTTATGTTATACTACTGATAAAATTTATATTGCAAAAATATTTGCAGTGTCCAATGAGGCTGCATTGAGACATAAATAATAGCTTAAAAATAAGGATTTAATGAGCTAATATTTTTGGTGGAATTAATTGTAGCCCAGGAGTAACGAATTATAGTTGGTGCACTCGGAAGAGTCGTATACGACAGACAGGTAAGGGATGCGTATGCAATCTGTAGGGATATCTCGAGTGCAATAATTTGATATGCATGATTTTATAATGATTTTATAATGGATGATGATGATGATGATGATTTTATAAGAATATTTTAAAATGATATGCTTTGGAAAATGTGGTATTAAGGTTGTTTGTGAATTTTGGAACTGTATTTGATTTGTAGGAGGGTTAGGGAAATAGCAGCTGTTATGCTGTTGAAATTTCCTAGAAAATTTTATAAAAATCTCATGAAATAATTTAATACATATTGGGTTAATTCCCTAGCCTTGGAAATAAATAAATTTAATATTTTTCATAAAACATGCATATACCGAAAAATATTATTTAAATATTCATGTTACCGATTTTAATGAAAGTGAGATTACTGAAAATTCCTTCTACATGTTTTATAGTATGTGAACTGGTTTATGAAGTGAAAAGTGGAAAAGTGGATATTTCATAAATTATTTTTCATAAATATTCACTTAATAATTTTAATAAAACCTTTATAAACTAATTGATGATTTTAATTATCTTATTGATTTCCATAAAGGTGACATGATGATGAGAATACTGTTTTGAGACTGATAGGCCCCTTTATCATGCTGATATGTGATATGTGACATGTGATATGTATTCAATCTCGGTGGACACCTGATCAATATACAACTGAGGACCTCTATAGACTATGGCCATAGATCTAACATGATAATTTCTCTACGCTACTAGGATTATTGCATGATATAATTCAGGTGATGCCTTAGTCTCCACTGTTTCTATAATATGAAAGTGATGATTTAAATGCAAAATGACATGAAAAAGATGAATGGTGATTTAGATGTTTTAAATGAGATAAATAATGATTTTCTAAACAGTTTTATTGTACTAAATTAAGTACATGACTGTTTACGAAATTTCAGTGATATGTGATATGTTTTCAAAAAGGAGATGAAAAAGTGTTAATCTAATATTTTTTTAATGATTAATTTGAATATTAGATTATATGATTAAATGTTTTACATGTTGAAAGTCTTGATTTGAAATGCATATGAAATGGAAAAGTGATTTATTTTCAAAAATCAATACTTAATCCCTATAGTCGCTTCTAGGTTTCGCAACAAGACAGGTATTTCAAAATACCTTCCTTACTCTATTCGGATCCCTAACTGACTATAGTATCCTTCCTATTAGGGTCCATAGTGCACCTATAGGAACTTCGCGATATCAAGCATTACATACAATTCTTTTACTAAGCCGTGGTTTGCTCACTTCTTTACTTTTAACATCTACAGATTACTTCCAGTGATTGCGTGATTATCATTCGAGGATTTTCAACTCCTCTTTAAGTACCCGAGGCAGCGTAATACAAATCCTAGAAGTATAATTATTTATTTTATATGTTCAGGCTTACTTTACAATACTACTGTATTGTATTATAAATATGGGATGTAAACGAGAGATAAACTATAATATGTAAATATTTTACCAAATGGTAAATTACAGTTATAAATGTGTACTGTATAAAGGAAATGAGAAATAAAGACATCGCAGACAACCCAACCTTTGTAAAATGTGTGGAAAAAAGGTAAAATACTGTATATTAAGGATGTGACAATTTTAACCGTCTAAGACTAATCCTGTTCGAAGCTTAGTCATAGTTAAGGCTTTTCACCCCTCCCCAAAGGCGTGTTTAGTGGGGATCGAACCCGAGAGCTCTTCTCACAAACTCAGCCTGTGTTGCCAACTAAGCCATAACCCATGGGTAATAACACATGTTTGTACGATATTAATAAATGAAACATAAATACCCTAATTTTTTGTTTGAATTGCTATGAGATTTGAAATATACTTTTGATAATGAGAATTTAAAGGGTTAGTTCAGTGGTGTAAGATTCCACTGAATTATTGAGTTAGAATGATACATAACATTAACAAGAAGTCTATTTGAATCCTTATCAGGTCAAATTTTCTTGGGCCAACGCTAGCTACGCAATATGATCGAAAATTAATCTCATACACAATATGATATTAGAACACCACATGGTTTGAAAAAAAAATAACCTTTTGACAACGAGGGCATTGAAGAGTAATGTAAATAGAAAAAACAGTCATACATTTGTGAAGAGAATATTGGATTTTCATTTGTCGCAATTTATGGCCATGTGCCATGGCGTTGGTTTTAAGTATAGTAAAGCCCTTTAAATTAGTATTTTTAGGATTATCTTTTAATATTAATTTACAAGGATTATTTCAATCAAAACAAATTTAGAAGGGTTATTAGTTTAAAGCCGTTTACCTTATGTGTTTTTATTATCTTAAAAAACGTGTATATTTAATTTTCACATTCTTTGAATCCCTCTAATAACCGTATAACCTTTAATTTAATAAAATCTCAATGCAAATATATATTTTTAATATATTTAATACTTTTTAATTTAAAAATAAAAGATCTGCTAACCTTTTACAAATTAACATCTTGAAGTACTTTCTAGTTCATAAATATTATGTAATATATTTTGCCTTTTTTTGTCAAATTATTAATTTATGCGATAATTGGGATTGAAATTTTATACTATGTTTTAAAATAAAATTATTAATTATGACGATAGAAGTGTTTATTAAATTTTTCCACTGACTCACATCGAGATAATGATTTTTATTAATTTAAAGAGGTTATTAATTTACAAGAGATTAATTTATAGGGGTTCTACTATAGTTTGAAATGTGAAATTTGGAGATTTAAATTGCCTAAAATTATGCCTAATAAACATTGAATAGATATAATTTGTTAGAAAGTTATGTCAAACGAACATATTGATTTCAATAAATATAATTAGTCCAAAAATTATGTTTAAAAGACATAATTAATATCTGATAATACTTTTTGGATAAAAATATCTATTTAAAGTGATCATTGGCCAATATAAAATTACAAATTTTTGTGATTAAACCCAAAATCATTTCTTATGGTCCACTTATAGGACAAGTTTTTCTATCTTATATTTTCTCACAATTAGACAGTCCATCTACTATCAATGGGTTGGCATAAGCCTAAAATTGAGTTGTATTATCGAAGAAGAAGCCTAATCCACCACCCTAAACCTTTTTCTTTTTTTGGCCAAACACCACCCTAAACCTTTAGTTTTAATTAGACATGACAAATCGTTTAGACAGGTGAATTAAGTTTTTTTTATTTTTTTTTATAAATAAGCAAATTTTAATCATTACATATTAAAATAAGTAAACATTTTTTAGATCTCACATGAACCTCTTTTTTATTAATACTAGAAAATTGCAGGTGCTTCGCTACGGGAAAATTTTTTTCTTCACAATTTTTTGTTCAAACTCAGTGCATACAAATGAAGAGTTAAAAATTAAAATACTCAAGACTTAAACAAAATCTGATTGAAATTTTGGTTCAATGTAAACATGAAACAACAAAAGAAGTAAAAGTAGAAATAATATCACTATTGTTACATAGAGATTAAAGTTACCTTTAGAGACAGTGTTGCAGTAATTGAATAGAATACAACAAATCTAGAACACACAATACACAACATAATAATTGTTAGAAAAAGAAAATATTTAAATACAACAACAACACCAACCCACACAGGTCGCCAATACACACAACAGCATAACAGTTCGATAAAAGCACATAGCTTTCTAATTAACATAACTGCATAACCGCTCGCCAATCTACACAGCTGTAGAAACTTCCATTTTCTTCGATTCAACAACAAAATATCTAAACCAATAAGAAATATACTCTAATAAAAGAGGCACATACTGCAGCAGCTCGCGCATTTCACACAACAACATAATAGCTTGCCAACCAACATAGCTCGCCAATCCACACAATTGCATAAACTGCTAGCCAACCTACACAGCTGTAGAAACTTCCATTTTCTTCGATTCAACTATCGTAATACTGCAGCAACTCACCAACACACACAAGTCGCCAATCCACACAATAGCATAACAACTCGCCAAAGTACATAGCTTGCCAATCCACACAGCTGCATAATTGCCCGCCAAGCTACACAGATGTAGAAACTTTTATTTTCTTCGATTCAACAACAAAATATTTAAATCAATAAGAAATATACTCTAATAAAAGAGGCACATACCGTAGTAACTCGCCAATCCACCCAACAGCATAACAACTCGTTAAAGCAAATAACTCGTCAATCCACACAACTTCATAACCGCTCGTGCAATCTACACAGCTGTAGAAACTTTCATTTTCTTCGATTCAACAACAAAATATTTAAATCAATAAGAAATATACTCTAATAAAAGAGGCACATACCGCAACAGCTCACCAATCCACCCAATAGTATAACAGCTCACCAAAGCAAATAACTCGCCAATCCACACAACTGCATAACCACTCGCCAATCTACACAGCTGTAGAAACATGAGCGTAAGGCTCGGGTACTTAATGAGAAGTACCAGGGTTCGAACGTCTCTTGGAAAACGTGTTCAAGGGATTATTCTTGAGTTCTTCAGGACCCTTGGGACAAAGCCGCGATGGGCGACCGCCTAAAAGTGGACAATATGTTAGTGAGGTGTGGGCGAATGAGGATGCTCACCAACTCACTTGTAAGAGTAAACCTGGGGCAATGAGGGAAGCCTAGGGGATGCTTGCCGACGGTTGATTCAAACAGGCGAGGCTCTTACAAGCTGTTGTGTGGATTGGTGAGCTGCTGCAGTATATGTCTCTGCTCTAGGTATTTGCTGTGATATTTCTTTGGCAACTCTCTTGTAGCTTGGTGATAAAAAAAGCATACCATTATCTCTCCCTCATCTTCAAAGGCTGAATATCGATCATTGGCCACTACTACTTGTGAAATACAGTGGTTCCTTTATTTGCTTTGTGATCTTTAGATTTCACACCCCACTCCAGTGTTACTTTTTTGTGACAATCAATCTGCCATGCATATTGCCAAGAATCCTGTGTTCCATGAGAGAACCAAACATATTGATATTGATTGTCATATTGTGCGTGAAAAGCTTACTACTGGTGTTCTTCATTTACTTCCCATGAAGTTGTGAAGACCGAGAATTTTCTAAATAAATATAAGGTATCCGGAAAAATTTAATTTGGACAAATTGAAATCCAAATTAAATAAGAAATAAAAAGGAAGATTAAATTGGAAATAAGAAATGAAGGAGGAAATTTAATTTGGATAAATGGAAATCCAAATTAAATAAGAAAATGGAGAAAATAATTTTGGATATTTGGAAATCCAAAACTTAATAAGAAATAAAAATAATTTTATATATTTATATAATGATATTATATAAATATATTTTGGATAAATATAAATATTATTTTGTGTTAAAAGTGTAAAAAGTATAAAAATATATATATATATATATATGTTTTGATACAAAACATGTATTTAAAATACATATTATAAATAGTGTATCTATATATATATAATTATGGTTATAGGTATAATAATTATATATATTATAGTTGTTATTATTATATATAATAATAAATATATATGTTATAAAAAAAAAAAAAAAAAAAGAAAATGTGGGAATCGGGAATACAACCCGATTCCCTCATCTCTTCTCTGTTTACAACAGAGAAGACAAATACCGGCAGCCGACCCCCTGTCGGCTTACCGGAGAAAGAGAGAGAGGAAGGGGGGGCGAGGTGAAGCCGCCGGCGACGTGAGGAAGGATGCCGGCAACAAAAAAAAACGAAAAGAAAACGAAACAGAAAACGGAGGTAAAACCCGAGAAGGAAAAGCGGAAGTGGAACGGCGGTGCCGGCCAATCCGGGCACCGCCATCGACACCAACACTACCGGTGAAGACCCACGAAGGAGAAGGAGGCCACCGGCGGTGAAGGAAACGGCGGAGGAAGGAAGAAACAGAGGAGAAGAAGGTCGAAACTTTCGCTGCCAGATCCGGCGCCATCGCCGTCGATCTGGAGAAATGGAGGGCAGATCCAGTCTCACGGCCATCTCCGCCAGCTGAGGAAAGGCTGAACCGGTGAAGGACCGGCCGCCGGAGGCTGAACCGGCCGGTGAGTACTGAACCGGTCTGAACCGGTCCGAACCGGGAAAAAAAAAAAAAACAGAAACAGAACAGAAAAAAAAAAAAAAGAAGAAGAAAAAGAAGAAAAGAAAAGGAAAAGGAAAAAGGAAAAAAGGAAAAGAAAGAAGAAGAAGAAAGAAAAGGTAAGGAAAAATTGAGGAAAAATAAATTACTGATGTTATTGAATAAATTTTATTGTCATATATTCACGTAAATGCATTGGTGTTGTGAAAATTGTAGCGGAAGTGACAGGCGCGATTTGGGGTTCGACGATGCTAGGAGCTCGTCAAGGCGCTAAGCTTCAACACCAAGTAAGATACTCTTATAAAGCCTTAGTAGCCTTATATTGTATGTGGGATTTATGATGTTATATGATGCATTGATGGAATGATTTTTAATGGAATTGTGAATTTTTATATGATGCATCGATTTAAATTGATTTGTTAAAAAATGCTAAGAGGACCCACAATTGATGGTGGGGGTCTCAGTAAGAGGTAAAAATTGGTGAGAATCAACGGCTGTCAGTATAAATGTGTTTCCTTGCAGGAAGTTTAGAGGAAATTAAGCCGTTATGCTGCCGAAATTTCCACGAAAATGTTTAAGGAAAAATATTAAATTCTCATCTAAATGGAATCCTGAAAGAATTATCGAAGATAAGCTTGAAAGGATTTTATTGTATCATAGGAAAAATTGATTTTTAAATGGTTGAGAAGGTTAATGGATGAGTACGACAATATGAAGAAATTGGTTGTGAATCTTATAGAGTCGATAATTCGAGTTATGTAATATTTCAAGTTGACTATCGAGTAGAAATTGAGGTGCAATCTCGATAGTTGGAGTATTGATAGATGTAACGATGATTATATGATATTGCTTTGAAGAGAAGATCATAGTTGAAAAGTGATGATTATAGAATTGATAGATTCAAACAAATGGACTGTCTTAGTGGTATGATTGAGATAATGATCATAAGAAAGTAGATCGCGAAATCTTATGGACATTTTGATGTGTTATGACCTCAAAGTTAGAGGATTGTAAGGGTGGATAATGACCTATCTGGCAATATGACAATATAATCTTAATATACCATAAGGCTGAAATTGAGAAAAAAAAAAATAGCAATAAAATGAGATTTAGAGAATTTGGTACTTGATATATACTACATTATGGAAGATCTTTGTCAATAGAATGGATTCGAATCAATGTTTGATTGTGGCATGTTAACTTTGTATGTGTAAAGCTAATGTTGGGAATTGATTTAATTAATGTGCAAAATAATGAAAGGGAGAATGAAAGCTTGAGGTAGCTTGTGATCTTTGATGGAAAAATATACTAGAATGATCCTAGTAGTCTATGGATGTTATTGCAATGTATTTGAATAAACGTGCAAACATATGTACAGTGGATTTTAATGATGCCATTGGGGACTTGAAAGACGTGTGTAATTGTAGAATGAATGACGGATGACTTTCGTGTCATGATCATGTTTGAATAAGAAATTTAGGCTACTAAAGACACACCTTAGTCTGATGTCATAATATGCACAACAATAGATTGAATGAGTATTGAGATATATTTGGATATATTTAGAAAATCATTCATGCATGACATATGATCTCATGTTGTTTTAAAAGAAAAAAGTGATATTTTAAAAACAAGAGATGCATCGAAATCTTTTAAGTGAGTAAATATTTGAAATGATTAGACAGCCACAGACCTTGATGTTTAATATCATTTTGACATTATTCATGACATGTACATATTGAACATGAGATTTAATTATGCATTGATTTGAGAAAGGACTCGGTTTTAAATGTTTTTTTTATGAGGGCTGTCTAAATGAATTCAAAATGATATATCAAAAGATTTCGATTTTTGAGACGACAGGTACCCTATTGAATGCCTGAGTGGCATATGCCTTTGTGGCACAGAGTATGTATTTATTGTGTGGTTCTGCCTGTGTGGCATGGAACCCCATTTATACATATATGATATGTACATGTAAATGTTGCCTGATGAGATCATTCCAGGCTGTCCGACAATAGTCGTGAACACATTCCTCAGTTTCCAGCTGATCAGTGGGACTGGGACGATCTATGATCATAGATAGTGAACCCTTCGAGGGAAACTATCCCATTGATAGCTACAATGGGTTAGAGATGATATGATAATAGAATAGGGATTCATGCCTAGTCTCTTACTAAATGTTAAAGAATGTCTAGAGTACAATTTATTATGTATTAAACTCTAGACATGATATGTTTTACAGTATACATGAAATGATTGAAATTGAATGATTGAAACATGGTTTATATTATGCATTATATGATTTGAGACTTTATATGTTTTAAACCATGTTTATTTGACATGACAGATGAAATGATGTACATGTGTTTTATACCACACATGATATGAATAGAGATTTCATATGTTTTAAAATGTGTTTTAAAACATATGTCAAATGATTCTAAATTACATGACTTTCGTACATGATTATGTACTACATGAAACATGATTTGAAATGAATGTTTTATACAGAACACAAATTTTATACGGTACATATTGAATCATGTGATGATAGCACACAGTGGTAACGATATTTCATCTAGACATGATATGATACATGAACATAAGATCGATATGAAGAGAATTGTGAACTTACACTATTGTGATCATGATTTCTCTATATGGAAAATGATATGAGGTGATAGATTACAAGAGTACGATTATGAAACATAAGGTGAATTGATATGATGCTTCAATTGGACAGGATGTACTCCGAGATAGAGGGAAATATAGACTAGTAGTATATGACATTCAATTTGGATACGACAGATGCGATGCACTATAGTGTAAGATCGAGAAGATTGAAAAAGTGATTATGATGATTTATTTAAAAGTATAAGTGATAGACAGATGACAAGAAATGAGATAATGATATGTTATCGATGAGAAAGGATTAACTGTAATTGCATCCTTGCAAGTTTTAAGCATTTGCGGTTAAGACAGTATAATCCTACTCTTGCATTTATATTAGTATCTTACTGAGCCGTGGTTTTGCTCACCCCACTAAATTCCATCTCTTTCAGATTATTGAAGCTAACATCTGCCATGTGAGCTGCTCAGTGGGCATCGGAGACGGTGTATGGACTTGGTACTAGTTTCCGGAGGTATATGGAACTTATAAAATACTTGTTTACATGTATGACTTTAATTGATGCACAGTACATATTTTGTTTAACAAGTCGGGATGTAACTAAGAACCGTTTCCGTGTTGTTTAATATTTAAATGGAATGACTATAAGCCACCTAGATAGTATAGTAACTACACTGACACCGAATACAAACCTTAAAATGAAAAAGAAAAATTTAGTCCATAAATTTGTAGACTAAGAAAAGTATAAGAATCAAGTGAAAGTCGCGGTCTTCGGGTCGTGACAGATTTAATGGTATCAGAGCACGGTTTGTCTAGTACGTGTCAGTGTAGTTGAGACAGTGATAGTGTTACATCCCATGTACTGTGTAGTGTCTACATGTAAACTTGTTGATTTTCAATCTGTACCAAGAATTGTCAGCTATTGGTATGGTGATACCAGTCGACGACCTGTTTAAAACAGGCTGGGCTTTGACATAAAGATGCTAATCGATGACCTATTAAAACGGACTGGAAACCGTTAATGAATGGTATCGATATGGTTTGGAAGAATTGTGTATCACCTTGAAGGAATAGAATATGACTGATCGAGAATGATTGATTGTGGCAATGATATGGAAGATAATGTAATGATGGTATAGAATATGATCGATATGTGAACTAAAAAGGGGTTGAAAGAGGTAAAGGAATCGCCATTGAAAATGATCGAACAAAAGTATATGGTTTAATTGAAAGTACAATCCCACCTTAATTATGAAGATTATTGGAAATTGAAAATATGATTTCGAGTTATAAGGGAACATGAATATGAAGCAGTTTTCGAATTTAAGATTGAAAGTGATTTCGCTTTGGTTATCACATCGAGATGTAATAAGAATACTGTATGAAAAGAGATATAGAGAGAAAATGATTGATAAATGTTGCATTTATGGCAAGAGATGATTAACAGTAAAGTTTGCAATGAGGTGCAGCCTTGATTTATTAAAGTGACAATGAGTGTTGTGGGATAATACGAAACACAAAAGAAATATGATATTATGGAAGTGATTATAGACTGGTTGATCAAATTGAATCACTTTTCCATTTTCAGACTTCTAGGTTTCTCTAATGCCTTAGTCGAAATATAAATATGAAACGGAGAGAATGTATGTGAAGTTCCAGTGAGCATTACATGTGATGGAATCTTGAATTGCCAAAGGTTTATGGAAAATAGTAAAAGGCTTTGGGATTCCAAATTTATTGACGGCATCGCTCCATACTGATATGAAAATTCGAGCGTAATGTGGAAACGCTCGAAGATATGTTGAGAGAGCGGATGCACGAGATTTAAAAGCTACTGGGACAATTACATACTACTGATTAAATCAGTAAACGATAGTTACCAAGTTATATCGACTTGGCACCAAATGAGAAAAATGGATGACGAGCAATATGAATCGGCTATAATGCAAAAAGAGATGAAAGTGATAACTCCCAAGATGATAAGAAATTTTAGGGAGTATGAATATATGGTGGAAAAATTATATGTAATGGTATAAAAGGTGATTCGAATGTTGAAAGTATGCTAGTAGTATTACTTAAAAAGATGATTGAGAGGACAGGAACCATAAGTATACGGAACCGTACCATCAAATAATTTAAGTTGAATTCGGAGGACCGAATTTCTTAAGGTGGGGAGGATGTGAAGACCGAGAATTTTCTAAATAAATATAAGGTATCCGGAAAAATTTAATTTGGACAAATTGAAATCCAAATTAAATAAGAAATAAAAAGGAAGATTAAATTGGAAATAAGAAATGAAGGAGGAAATTTAATTTGGATAAATGGAAATCCAAATTAAATAAGAAAATGGAGAAAATAATTTTGGATATTTGGAAATCCAAAACTTAATAAGAAATAAAAATAATTTTATATATTTATATAATGATATTATATAAATATATTTTGGATAAATATAAATATTATTTTGTGTTAAAAGTGTAAAAAGTATAAAAATATATATATATATATATATTTTGATACAAAACATGTATTTAAAATACATATTATAAATAGTGTATCTATATATATATAATTATGGTTATAGGTATAATAATTATATATATTATAGTTGTTATTATTATATATAATAATAAATATATATGTTATAAAAAAAAAAAAAAAAAGAAATGAAAATGTGGGAATCGGGAATACAACCCGATTCCCTCATCTCTTCTCTGTTTACAACAGAGAAGACAAATACCGGCAGCCGACCCCCTGTCGGCTTACCGGAGAAAGAGAGAGAGGAAGGGGGGGCGAGGTGAAGCCGCCGGCGACGTGAGGAAGGATGCCGGCAACAAAAAAAAAAAAAAAAACGAAAAGAAAACGAAACAGAAAACGGAGGTAAAACCCGAGAAGGAAAAGCGGAAGTGGAACGGCGGTGCCGGCCAATCCGGGCACCGCCATCGACACCAACACTACCGGTGAAGACCCACGAAGGAGAAGGAGGCCACCGGCGGTGAAGGAAACGGCGGAGGAAGGAAGAAACAGAGGAGAAGAAGGTCGAAACTTTCGCTGCCAGATCCGGCGCCGTCGCCGTCGATCTGGAGAAATGGAGGGCAGATCCAGTCTCACGGCCATCTCCGCCAGCTGAGGAAAGGCTGAACCGGTGAAGGACCGGCCGCCGGAGGCTGAACCGGCCGGTGAGTACTGAACCGGTCTGAACCGGTCCGAACCGGGAAAAAAAAAAAAAACAGAAACAGAACAGAAAAAAAAAAAAGAAGAAGAAAAAGAAGAAAAGAAAAGGAAAAGGAAAAAGGAAAAAAGGAAAAGAAAGAAGAAGAAGAAAGAAAAGGTAAGGAAAAATTGAGGAAAAATAAATTACTGATGTTATTGAATAAATTTTATTGTCATATATTCACGTAAATGCATTGGTGTTGTGAAAATTGTAGCGGAAGTGACAGGCGCGATTTGGGGTTCGACGATGCTAGGAGCTCGTCAAGGCGCTAAGCTTCAACACCAAGTAAGATACTCTTATAAAGCCTTAGTAGCCTTATATTGTATGTGGGATTTATGATGTTATATGATGCATTGATGGAATGATTTTTAATGGAATTGTGAATTTTTATATGATGCATCGATTTAAATTGATTTGTTAAAAAATGCTAAGAGGACCCACAATTGATGGTGGGGGTCTCAGTAAGAGGTAAAAATTGGTGAGAATCAACGGCTGTCAGTATAAATTGTGTTTCCTTGCAGGAAGTTTAGAGGAAATTAAGCCGTTATGCTGCCGAAATTTCCACGAAAATGTTTAAGGAAAAATATTAAATTCTCATCTAAATGGAATCCTGAAAGAATTATCGAAGATAAGCTTGAAAGGATTTTATTGTATCATAGGAAAAATTGATTTTTAAATGGTTGAGAAGGTTAATGGATGAGTACGACAATATGAAGAAATTGGTTGTGAATCTTATAGAGTCGATAATTCGAGTTATGTAATATTTCAAGTTGACTATCGAGTAGAAATTGAGGTGCAATCTCGATAGTTGGAGTATTGATAGATGTAACGATGATTATATGATATTGCTTTGAAGAGAAGATCATAGTTGAAAAGTGATGATTATAGAATTGATAGATTCAAACAAATGGACTGTCTTAGTGGTATGATTGAGATAATGATCATAAGAAAGTAGATCGCGAAATCTTATGGACATTTTGATGTGTTATGACCTCAAAGTTAGAGGATTGTAAGGGTGGATAATGACCTATCTGGCAATATGACAATATAATCTTAATATACCATAAGGCTGAAATTGAGAAAAAAAAAATAGCAATAAAATGAGATTTAGAGAATTTGGTACTTGATATATACTACATTATGGAAGATCTTTGTCAATAGAATGGATTCGAATCAATGTTTGATTGTGGCATGTTAACTTTGTATGTGTAAAGCTAATGTTGGGAATTGATTTAATTAATGTGCAAAATAATGAAAGGGAGAATGAAAGCTTGAGGTAGCTTGTGATCTTTGATGGAAAAATATACTAGAATGATCCTAGTAGTCTATGGATGTTATTGCAATGTATTTGAATAAACGTGCAAACATATGTACAGTGGATTTTAATGATGCCATTGGGGACTTGAAAGACGTGTGTAATTGTAGAATGAATGACGGATGACTTTCGTGTCATGATCATGTTTGAATAAGAAATTTAGGCTACTAAAGACACACCTTAGTCTGATGTCATAATATGCACAACAATAGATTGAATGAGTATTGAGATATATTTGGATATATTTAGAAAATCATTCATGCATGACATATGATCTCATGTTGTTTTAAAAGAAAAAAGTGATATTTTAAAAACAAGAGATGCATCGAAATCTTTTAAGTGAGTAAATATTTGAAATGATTAGACAGCCACAGACCTTGATGTTTAATATCATTTTGACATTATTCATGACATGTACATATTGAACATGAGATTTAATTATGCATTGATTTGAGAAAGGACTCGGTTTTAAATTTTTTTTTATGAGGGCTGTCTAAATGAATTCAAAATGATATATCAAAAGATTTCGATTTTTGAGACGACAGGTACCCTATTGAATGCCTGAGTGGCATATGCCTTTGTGGCACAGAGTATGTATTTATTGTGTGGTTCTGCCTGTGTGGCATGGAACCCCATTTATACATATATGATATGTACATGTAAATGTTGCCTGATGAGATCATTCCAGGCTGTCCGACAATAGTCGTGAACACATTCCTCAGTTTCCAGCTGATCAGTGGGACTGGGACGATCTATGATCATAGATAGTGAACCCTTCGAGGGAAACTATCCCATTGATAGCTACAATGGGTTAGAGATGATATGATAATAGAATAGGGATTCATGCCTAGTCTCTTACTAAATGTTAAAGAATGTCTAGAGTACAATTTATTATGTATTAAACTCTAGACATGATATGTTTTACAGTATACATGAAATGATTGAAATTGAATGATTGAAACATGGTTTATATTATGCATTATATGATTTGAGACTTTATATGTTTTAAACCATGTTTATTTGACATGACAGATGAAATGATGTACATGTGTTTTATACCACACATGATATGAATAGAGATTTCATATGTTTTAAAATGTGTTTTAAAACATATGTCAAATGATTCTAAATTACATGACTTTCGTACATGATTATGTACTACATGAAACATGATTTGAAATGAATGTTTTATACAGAACACAAATTTTATACGGTACATATTGAATCATGTGATGATAGCACACAGTGGTAACGATATTTCATCTAGACATGATATGATACATGAACATAAGATCGATATGAAGAGAATTGTGAACTTACACTATTGTGATCATGATTTCTCTATATGGAAAATGATATGAGGTGATAGATTACAAGAGTACGATTATGAAACATAAGGTGAATTGATATGATGCTTCAATTGGACAGGATGTACTCCGAGATAGAGGGAAATATAGACTAGTAGTATATGACATTCAATTTGGATACGACAGATGCGATGCACTATAGTGTAAGATCGAGAAGATTGAAAAAGTGATTATGATGATTTATTTAAAAGTATAAGTGATAGACAGATGACAAGAAATGAGATAATGATATGTTATCGATGAGAAAGGATTAACTGTAATTGCATCCTTGCAAGTTTTAAGCATTTGCGGTTAAGACAGTATAATCCTACTCTTGCATTTATATTAGTATCTTACTGAGCCGTGGTTTTGCTCACCCCACTAAATTCCATCTCTTTCAGATTATTGAAGCTAACATCTGCCATGTGAGCTGCTCAGTGGGCATCGGAGACGGTGTATGGACTTGGTACTAGTTTCCGGAGGTATATGGAACTTATAAAATACTTGTTTACATGTATGACTTTAATTGATGCACAGTACATATTTTGTTTAACAAGTCGGGATGTAACTAAGAACCGTTTCCGTGTTGTTTAATATTTAAATGGAATGACTATAAGCCACCTAGATAGTATAGTAACTACACTGACACCGAATACAAACCTTAAAATGAAAAAGAAAAATTTAGTCCATAAATTTGTAGACTAAGAAAAGTATAAGAATCAAGTGAAAGTCGCGGTCTTCGGGTCGTGACAGAAGTCCTCTGATCAGTTAACTGATATCTTCACCAAGGCCTCTCATCCTGCAACCTTCCATCATTATTTGTCCAAGCTGGGAGTCCAAAACATATACTCTCCAGCTTGCGGGGGGGGGGGGGGGGGGGGGGGGGGTATCACAGCAAATACCTAGAGCCAAGGCACATACTGCAGTAGCTTGCCAACCCACACAGCTCGCCAATTCACATAACAACATAACAGCTCGCCAATCCACACATTTGCATAACCGCTCGCCAATTCTTTGGTTCAACTATCATAATACACGCGTCATCGCCAATTGCTTCAATTGACAAAACAGTATTCATACACGCATCATCACCAATTGCTTCAATTGACAAAACACTGTTCAAAGCTATCTTTAATAGTATGTATTGATACATTTATCTATTTTTTAATTCAAATGCGTTTAAGTCTAATTATTAATTATATTTTATGTCAAATATAAGTTGGCTATTAAAGTATTATATAGAAATAACACTGCTTCTTTTGTTATTCTTGATGGAAAAATTTAATTAAATTCTCGATTACACAGCTTAACAATTGTTTAAAATGAAAAATGAACTTATTTTGCTTTTCACAACAATTTTTTAAATTCAATTCTTATTCATAATTACTTATTTTAATTTAAAATTTATAACTTATATATAGGAAGATGGTAACATCAAAGTGGAAAAGAATATTGGAAGGATTAAGAAGCTTCTATATTCGAAGTGTAGCTAAATTTGATTACAACTTTTATCATGAAAGTGCCTGTGCCTAGAATATAATTTATGCGGAAGAAAGCTAATAATTACTTGACAAAATACAAAAAGGTAAATATTCATATGTATGTATGTAAACAAAATACCAATCTACATGCATAATATTTTGACGATCAATATAGCTGACAAAGATGAATATTCTTCAAACTCCTGCAAAAAAAGTATGTGCACCTGAAGAAGGTTTCATGGACATTAATTAATCAATTAAAATTAATTTATCTCATAAAGAAATAAATTCATTTTAAATTATATACAAAATTGTAGGTGTATGAAAAAAAGGCTGCACAAGATGAAGATGCTCAAAACTAAGACATTTTTTACGGTGATAAAACTTCCAATTTTTAATTTAACAATTCTATTTAATTTTTAATTTATTATTATTTTAGATATTTGGACGAAACTATTTATATATTTCATTATTCATTAATTATTATTTAAAAATTTTAAAATGACTTACTATTTATTTTTTAAAATTATCAAATTTTATTCTAATTTATTATTTTGAATGTATTATATTTATTACAAATTTTATTTGTATATGTAAACAATAAATTTAACATATAATATTTCTATAAAAAGACATATTTAGATAAAAACATACTTGCACCGCGAAGGTCACAAATTAGTTATATAAATGCTATAGTTTTTTTTTTCTTTTTCCATACAATATTTGCTTAAAAAAGTAGAGATAATTACTTTCGTTTCATATCCATTAATGAATTCGATACAGAGTTTCAAAATTTGTAATTATTAAGACACGTTTGATCCAAAACACATAAGATTTTAACAAATATCAGTCAAATACTTAACTTGAATTAATAATATTGCATTCTCAACTATTAACAATGAATTTTGTTCCTATTTATTATTTTTAAGAAATTTTTTAAAAATATTATTCTATGTAATATTTTTATATTTTAATACCAAAAAAGTTATTATGAATATTTCACGAGTAACAAATATTTAAGTTAATAGATTTTTTAATAATAACTTAATAGAACAATTTTTTTATATTGTCAAATTTATAATTTTGGACTAATATGTTCATTTCTCAAACTAATAGGTTAAAATTATATTATGATAAAACCTAAAAGACTTCAATAAAATTTACCTTTTACAATTTCAATTTTCATATTTTTGGTCCCCTCGACACGCTTTTTCTCCCATCTCTTTTTTCTTGTTACTTTAAAAAATGGATATTTCCTTATAATTATTTATTTTAATATAAATATCATTCAATCTCTCTGTTTTATTAGTTAATTGAATCCTTAATTATTCATTCCCTTTAGGTTGCTGGTTTTTTATACAAGGACAAACACATGGCCTAAATCAATTATTTATGATTCCAAAAGGTACATGCATTTTTATCATTTTTTTAGTTCATGTAACTCTTAAGTGTGTTATCTTCATAAATAACACATGTTTGCACAATATTAATAAATGAAACATAAATGCACTATTCTTTTGTTTGAATACTATAAGATTTGAAAATAACCTTTTGAAAATGAGAATATGAAGGATTAGTTTAGTGGTATAAGGTTTAATTGAATTATTAAGTAAGGATGATTCATAGTAAAAAATTTTCTGTTCAAATTCTTACCAAGTAAAATTTTTTTTAGTCAGTGCGAATCACATAATATGACCAAAAATTAATTTCATACCTAATATCATATTAGAACACATCATGTTAAAAAAAAAACCCTTTTGACAACGAGGACATTTAAGAGTCATATACATAGAAATAGGAGTCATACATTTGTGAAGAGAATATTGGATTTTCATTTGTTGCAATTTTCTAGCCACGTGCCATGGCATTGGTTTTAAGTACAGTACAGCCCTTTAAATTAATATTTTTAAGTTATCATTGAAAATTAATTTAGAAGGGGTTATTAGTTTAAAGTCTTTTACCTAATGCGTTCTTATCGTCATAAAAAAACATATCTATTTAATTTTCACTTTTTTTAAATCCCTCTATTAACCTTATAACCTTTAATTTAATAAAAATCTCCTTGCAAATATATATTTTTAATATATTTAATCCACTTTTAATTTAAAAATAAAAGATCTTAAATATGGTAACCTTTTACAAATTAACATTTTGAAATGTTTTCTAGTTTTTAAATATTATGTAATATATTTTGCCTTTTTTATCAAATTATTAATTTATGCGATAATTGGGATTGAAATTTTACACTAAGTTTTAAAATAAAATTATTAAGTACTATGATAGAGGGGTTTAATAAATTTTTCCGTTGACTCGCATTGAGACAACGATTTTTATTAACTTAAGAGTTTATTAATTTACAAGAGATTAATTTATAAGGCTACTATAGTTTGAAATGTGAAATTTGGAGATTTAAATTGCCTAAAATTATGCCTAATAAATTATTCGAATTGCTACCAAAAGTATTGGGGTACTTCGGAATAATTTTCAATACAAAAGATTTTCACTTATTTCAAATAAAAAATAAAACTTATTAAATACTTCAAAATAAAACAAATAACAAAATGATTTCAAAATAAATGAAGTTCTTTTAAATATTTAATTAAGACCATTTTTTAAGATTAAAAGATAATATATGATTAAGTGATACCGTTTTTTAACGGGCGCTGTGGGGGTGTTAATCCTTCCCCACGCGTAACTGAACTCCCGAATCCAAACTTTGTTTTCGTATACCAAAAATTATTTTTTTGATAAACCTTAATTAATTTTAAGATTTTATTAAAAAATAAACAATTTTAGGTGGCCAATCACACCTAGTCAAAAAGATTGGTGGCGACTCCTCTTTCTTTGTGTTTTTCCAAAATCGTCTAGCGATCGAGTCCCGGACGAAAATCGTTACGACACTTCTCAGACTCCTACTCTAATTTAGATTCTTAGGCCTATATAAAGAGTACATTGGCTCTCACAAAAATCAGATCTCTCTTCCCCTTCTTCTCTCTTGTATAATTTTAGAGTAGATTTAATAAAAATTTTTATTTTTATTATTTTGCTGATTTCTTTATTATTTTAAATTTTGATTTTGTTTTCTTTATTTAAAGTAATATTGTTTTGTGTGTTCTTGCTTGCTAGTTTATAATCTTGATTAGTAATTCTGATTTTATATTATTAAAGATTACTTCTTTGAATGTTTCTTGCATGATATTTGTAATTTATATATATATATAATTTGGAGTTTATATTCTTGAATATGAATAGTGAGTAGATTTCTTGTTCAGTTATAAGGTAAATTAATTGTTCTTGGAAAAAGTTGCTGTGAGATTTTAAACTTATAATATAATTGTTGATTAAGTATCCAAGATTCTTTGAGCAAATTTGCATGATTTTTGTTTGATTAGATAGGAGGCCTACTATTTAGTTAAATTAAATAATCTAAAGCCAAATTAAAAACATAAGTCCTAATTGCTTGTGAATTTAATCACTATAGATCTAGGAGAATTAAGGTTTAAGTTAAATAAACTGCGCTGAGTGAGTTTGTTACTTAATGTTGACTCAAATCTTTCTAGATATTAATGCTCCTATTAACTTAATCTATAGCGCTGAGCATAGGTAAATTTTGATAGTTAGAGATTAATTAAAACACTGAGCCTTTGATTAACAACACCGTAAGGAAAGATAGGTATAATTGGACGCTAGGGAATTACACTACGGTTGACTACTTAAGTGACAATGATGTTAAATAATCAATGATCAACATCATATCCCAAGAATAATTAATTACCTTGTAACTGAAGTTTTGTGGTATTTGATATTTTTTAATTTATTTAATTGTTTATTTTTCTAATTTTTTTCTTAGTTATTATAGTTTAATTGAAACACCCCTAAATCTCTTTTCTCTCTCTAAATAATAGTTAGGTATTTAATTTAAATAATTAACTTGAATAAAACAATCTCTGTGGGATCGACCTTTGCTTACCCTATCTATAGGTTTAAGTAAAATAATTTATTATTGGTACCTGCGACACTACTAGGGAACCTAGGGATATGTGGTTTCATTCATAAAAAGGATGCCAAATGGATGATTAAGCATGGTAGATTAACATGGTAGTATTGAATTGTTGAGATTTCACCAATTCCTCATTATTCCACATTCGGTCAACATAAGGGGACCATTATGCTTGGCTGATTTTGATGGTTTAAGGGTAGATTTAGACTGTAGGAATTACAAAGAGTTTGCTAGTATGCTCGGATTTAAAATCCGACGCAAATGAAGAAGTTATGTTGTACTACTGATAAAATTTATATTGAAAAAATATTTGCAGTGTCCAATGAGGCTGCATTGAGACAAATAATAGCTTAAAAATAAGGATTTAATGAGCTAATTTTTTGGTGGAATTAATTGCAACCCGAGAGTAACGAATTATAATTGATGCACTCGGAAGAGTCGTATACGACAGACAAGTAAGGGATGCGTATGCAATCTGTAGGGATATCTCAAGTGCAATAATTTGATATGCATGATTTTATAAGAATATTTTTAAAATGATATGCTTTGGAAAATGTGGTATTAAGGTTGTTTGTGAATTTTGGAACTGTATTTGATTTGTAAGAGGGTTAGGGAAATAGCAGCTGTTATGCTGTTGAAATTTCCTAGAAAATTTTATAAAAAATCTCATGAAATATTTTAATACATTGGGTTAATTCCCTAGCCTTGGAAATAAATAAATTTAATATTTTTCATAAAACATGAATATATCGAAAAATATTATTTAAATATTCATGTTACCGATTTTAATGAAAGTGAGGTTACTGAAAATTTCTTCTACATGTTTTATAGTATGTGAACTGGTTTATGAAGGGAAAAGTGGATATTTCATAAATTATTTTTCATAAATATTCACTTAATGATTTTAATAAAACCTTTATGAACTAATTGATGATTTTTATTATCTTATTGATTTCCATAAAGGTGACATGATGATGAGAATACTGTTTTGAGACTGATAGGCCCCTTTATCATGCTGATATGTGATATGTGACATGTGATATGTATTCAATCTCGGTGGACACCTGATCAATATACAACTGAGGACCTCTATAGACTATGGCCATAGATCTAACATGATAATTTCTCTACGCTACTAGGATTATTGCATGATATAATTCAGGTGATGCCTTAGTCTCCACTGTTTCTATAATATGAAAAGTGATGATTTAAATGCAAAATGACATGAAAAAGATGAATGGTGATTTAGATGTTTTAAATGAGATAAATAATGATTTTCTAAACAGTTTTACTGTACTAAATTAAGTACATGACTGTTTACGAAATTTCAGTGATATGTGATATGTTTTCAAAAAGGAGATGAAAAAGTGTTAATCTAATATTTTTTTAATGATTAATTTGAATATTAGATTATATGATTAAATGTTTTTCATGTTGAAAGTATTGATTTGAAATGCATATGAAATGGAAAAGTGATTTATTTTCAAAAATCAATACTTAATCCCTATAGTCGCTTCTAGGTTTCGCGACAAGACAGGTATTTCAAAATACCTTCCTTACTCCATTCGGATCCCTAACTGACTATAGTATCCTTCCTATTAGGGTCCATAGTGCACCTATAGGAACTTTGCGATATCAAGCATTACATACAATTCTTTTACTAAGCCGTGGTTTGCTCACTCCTTTACTTTTAACATCTACAGATTACTTCCAGTGACTGCGTGATTATCATTCGAGGATTTTCAGCTGCTCTTTAAGTACCCGAGGCAGCGTAATACAAATCCTGGAAGTATAATTATTTATTTTATATGTTCAGGCTTACTTTACAGTACTACTGTATTGTATTATAAATATGGGATATAAACGAGAGATAAACTATGATATGTAAATATTTTACGAAATGGTAAATTACAATTATAAATGTGTATTGTATAAAGGAAATGAGAAATAAAGACATCACAGACAACTCAACCTTTGTAAAATGTGTGGAAAAAAGGTAAAATACTGTATATTCAAGATGTGACAATTTTAACCGTCTGAGACTAATCCTGTTCGGAGCTTAGTTATAGTTAAGGCTTTTCACCCCTCCCCAAAGGCGTGTTTAGTGGGGATCGAACCCGAGAGCTCTTCTCACAAACTCAGCCTGTGTTGCCAACTAAGCCATAACCCATGGGTAATAACACATGTTTGTACTATATTAATAAATGAAACATAAATACCCTAATTTTTGGTTTGAATTGCTATGAGATTTGAAATATCCTTTTGATAATGAGAATTTAAAGGGTTGGTTCAGTGGTGTAAGATTCCACTAAATTATTGAGTTAGAGTGATACATAACAAGAAGTCTATTTGAATCTTCATCAGGTCAAATTTTCTTAGGCCAATGCTAGCCACACAATATGATCGAAAATTAATCTCATACACAATATGATATTAGAATATCACATGGTTTGAAAAAAAATAACCTTTTGACAACGAAGGCATTGAAGAGTAATGTAAATAGAAAAAAGAGTCATACATTTGTGAAGAGAATATTGGATTTTCATTTGTTGCAATTTATGGCCATGTGCCATGGCGTTGGTTTTAAGTATAGTAAAGCCCTTTAAATTAGTATTTTTAGGATTATCTTTTAATATTAATTTACAAGGATTATTTCAATCAAAACAAATTTAGAAGGGTTATTAGTTTAAAGCCGTTTACCTTATGTGTTTTTATTGTCTTCAAAAACGTGTATATTTAATTTTCACATTCTTTGAATCCCTCTAATAACCGTATAAGCTTTAATTTAATAAAATCTCCATGCAAATATATATTTTTAATATATTTAATACTTTTTAATTTAAAAATAAAAGATCTGCTAACCTTTTACAAATTAACATCTTGAAGCACTTTCTAGTTCATAAATACTATGTAATATATTTTTCCTTTTTTTGTCAAATTATTAATTTATGTGATAATTGGGATTGAAATTTTATACTAAGTTTTAAAATAAAATTATTAATTATGACGATAGAAGTGTTTATTAAATTTTCTATTATCGAGATAATGATTTTTATTAATTTAAAGAAGTTATTAATTTACAAGAGATTAATTTATAGGGGTTCTACTATAGTTTGAAATGTGAAAATTTGGAGATTTAAATTGCCTAAAATTATGCCTAATAAACATTGAATAGATATAATTTGTTAGAAAGTTACGTCAAACGGACATATTGATTTCAATAAATATAATTAGTCCAAAAATTATGTTTAAAAGACATAATTAGTATCTAATAATACTTTTTGGATAAAAATATCTATTTAAAGTGATCATTGGCCAATATAAAATTACAATTTTTTGTGAATAAACCCAAAATCATTTCTTATGGTCCACTTATAGGACAAGTTTTCTATCTTATATTTTCTCACAATTAGACAGTCCATCTACTATCAATGGGTTGGCATAAGCCTAAAATTGAGTTGTATTATCGAAGAAGAAGCCCAATCCACCACCATAAACCTTTTTCTTTTTTTGGCCAAACACCACCCTAAACCTTTAGTTTTAATTAGATATGACAAATCGTTTAGACAGGTGAATTAATTTTTTTTATAAATAAAAAATTTTAATCATTACATATTAAAATAAGTAAACATTTTTTAGATCTCACATGAACCTCTTTTTTATTGATACTAGAAAATTGCAGGTGCTTCGCTACGAGAAAATTTTTTTTCTTCACAATTTTTTGTTCAAACTCAGTGCATACAAATGAAGAGTTAAAAATTAAAATACTCAAGACTTAAACAAAATCTGATTGAAATTTTGGTTCAATGTAAACATGGAACAACAAAAAAGTAAAAGTAGAAATAATATCACTATTGTTACATAGAGATTAAAGTTACCTTTAGAGACAGTATTGCAGTAATTGAATAGAATACAACAAATCTAGAACACACAATACACAACATAATAATTGTTAGAAAAAGAAAATATTTAAATACAACAACACCAACCCACACAGGTCGCCAATACACACAATAGCATAACAGTTCGATAAAAGCACATAGCTTTCCAATTAACATAACTGCATAACCGCTCGCCAATCTGCACAGCTGTAGAAACTTCCATTTTCTTCGATTCAACAACAAAATATTTAAACCAATAAGAAATATACTTTAATAAAAGAGGCACATACTACAGCAGCTCGCGCAATTCACACAACAACATAATAGCTTGCCAACCAACATAGCTCGTCAATCCACACAATTGCATAAACTGCTAGCCAACCTACACAGCTGTAGAAACTTCCATTTTCTTCGATTCAACTATTGTAATACTGCAGCAACTCACCAACACACACAAGTCGCCAATCCACACAATAGCATAACAACTCACCAAAGTACATAGCTCGCCAATCCACACAACTGCATAACTGCCCGCCAAGCTACACAGATGTAGAAACTTTTATTTTCTTCGATTCAACAACAAAATATTTAAATCAATAAGAAATATACTCTACTAAAAGAGGCACATACCGTAGTAACTGGCCAATCCACCCAACAGCATAACAGCTTGCCAAAGCAAATAACTAGCCAATCCACACAACTTCATAACCGCTCGTGCAATCTACACAGCTGTATAAACTTCCATTTTCTTCGATTCAACAACAAAATATTTAAATCAATAAGAAATATACTCTAATAAAATAGGCACATACCGCAACAGCTCACCAATCCACCCAATAGCATAACAGCTCGCCAAAGCAAATAACTCGCCAATCCACACAACTGCATAACCAATCGCCAATCTACACAGCTGTAGAAACATGAGCGTAAGGCTCGGGTACTTAATGAGAAGTACCAGGGTTCGAACGTCTCATGTAAAACGTGCTCAAGGGATTATTCTTGAGTTCTTCAGGACCCTTGGGACGAAGCTGCGATGGGCGACCGCCCAAAAGTGGACAATATGTTAGTGAGGTGTGGGCGAATGAGGATGCTCGCCAACTCACTTGTAAGAGTAAACCTGGGGCAAAGAGGGAAGCCTAGGGGATGCTTGCTGATGGTCGATTCGAACGGGCGAGGCTCTTACAAGCTGTTGTGTGGATTGGTGAGCTGCTGCAGTATATGTCTATGCTCCAGGTATTTGCTGTGATATTTCTTTGGCAACTCTCTTGTAGCTTGGCGATAAAAAAAGCATACCACTGTCTCCCGCTCATCTTCAGAGGCTGAATATCGAGCATTGGCCACTACTACTTGTGAAATACAGTGCTTCCTTTATTTGCTTTGTGATCTTTAGATTTCACACCCCACTCCAGTGTTACTTTTTTGTGACAATCAATTGCCATGCATATTGCCAAGAATCCTGTGTTCCATGAGAGAACCAAACATATTGATATTGATTGTCATATTGTGCGTGAAAAGCTTACTACTGGTGTTCTTCATTTACTTCCATGAAGTCCTCTGATCAGTTAACTGATATCTTCACCAAGGCCTCTCATCCTGCAACCTTTCATCATTATTTGTCCAAGCTGGGAGTCCAAAACATATACTCTCCAGCTTGTGGGGGGTATCACAGCAAATACCTAAAGCAAAGGCACATACTGCATTAGCTCGCCAATTCACACAACAACATAACAGCTCGCCAACCAAAATAGCTCGCCAATCCACACATTTGCATAACCGCTCGCCAATTCTTTGGTTCAACTATCATAATACACGCGTCATCGCTAATTGCTTCAATTGACAAAACAGTGCTCATACACGCGTCATCACCAATTGCTTCAATTGACAAAACACTGTTCAAAGCTATCTTTAATAGTATGTATTGATACATTTATCTATTTTTTAATTCAAATGCGTTTAAGTCTAATTATTAATTATATTTTATGTCAAATATAAGTTGGCTATTAAAGTATTATATAAATAACACTGTTTCTTTTGTTATTCTTGATGGAAAATTTTAATTAAATTCTCGATTACACAGCTTAACAATTGTATAAAATGAAAAATGAACTTATTTTGCTTTTCACAACAATTTTTTATATTCAATTCATATTCATAATTACTTATTTTAATTTAAAATTTATAACTTATATATAGGAAGATGGTAACGTCAAAGTGGAAAAAAATATTAGAAGGATTAATAAGCTTCTATATTCGAAGTGTAGCTAAATTTGATTACAACTTTTATCATGAGAGTGCCTGTGCCTAGAATATAATTTATGCGGAAGAAAGCTAATAATTACTTAACAAAATACAAAAAGGTAAATATTCATATGTATGTATGTAAACAAAATACCAATCTACATGCATAATATTTTGATGATCAATATAGCTGACAAAGATGAATATTCTTCAAACTCCTGCAAAAAAAGTATGTGCACCTGAAGAAGGTTTCATGGACATTAATTAATCAATTAAAATTAATTTATCTCATAAAGAAATAAATTCATTTTAAATTATATACAAAATTGTAGGTGTATGAAAAAAAGGCTGCACAAGATGAAGATGCTCAAAACTAAGACATTTTTTACGGTGATAAAACTTTCAATTTTTAATTTAACAATTGTATTTATTTTTTAATATTATTATTTTAGATATTTGGACGAAACTATTTATATATTTCATTATTCATTAATTATTATTTAAAAATTTAAAAATGATTTACTATTTATTTTTTAAAATTATCAAATTTTATTCTAATTTATTATTTTGAATGTATTATATTTATTACAAATTTTATTTGTATATGTAAACAAATAAATTTAACATATAATATTTCTATAAAAAGACATATTTAGATAAAAACATACTTGCTCCGCGAAGGTCACAAATTAGTTATATAAAAGCTATTTTTTTTTTTTTTTTCCATACAATATTTGCTTAAAAAAGTAGAGATAATTACTTTCGTTTCATATCCATTAATGAATTCGATACAGAGTTTCAAAATTTTAATTATTAAGACGAGTTTGATCCAAAACACATAAGATTTTAACAAATATCAGTCAAATACTTAACTTGAATTAATAATATTGCATTCTCAACTATTAACAATGAATTTTGTTACTATTTATTATTTTTAAGAAATTTTTTAAAAAAATTATTCTATGTAATATTTTTATATTTTAATACCAAAAAAAGTTATTATGAATATTTCATGAGTAACAAATATTTAAGTTAATAGATTTTTTAATAATAATTTAATAGAACAATTTTTTTATATTGTCAAATTTATAATTTTGGACCAACATGTTCATTTCCCAAACTAATAGGTTAAAATTACATTATGATAAAACCTAAAAGACCTCAATAAAATTTACCTTTTACAATTTCAATTTTCATATTTTTGGTCCCTTCGACACTCTTTTTCTCCCATATCTTTTTTCTTGTTACTTTAAAAAATGGTTATTTGCTTATAATTATTTATTTTAATATAAATATCATTCAATCTCTCTGTTTTATTAGTTAATTGAATCCTTGATTATTCATTCCCTTTACGTTGCTGGTTTTTTTATACAAGGAGAAACCCATGGCCTAAATCAATTATTTATGATTCTAAAAGGTACATGCATTTTTATCATTTTTTTAGTTCATGTAACTCTTAGTGTGTTATCTTAATAAATAACACATGTTTGTACATACTAATAAATGAAACGTAAATGCACTAATCTTTTGTTTGAATCGCTATAAGATTTGAAATAACCTTTTGAAAATGAGAATATGAAGTATTAGTTTAGTGGTATAAGGTTTAATTGAATTATTAAGTAAGGATGATTCATTGTAAAAAATTTTCTGTTCAAATTCTTACCAAGTAAAATTTTTTTTAGTCAGTGCCAGTCACATTATATGACCAAAAATTAATTTCATACCTAATATCATATTAGAACACATCATGTTAAAAAAAAAATCCTTTTGACAACGAAGACATTTAAGAGTCATATACATAGAAATAAGAGTCATACATTTGTGAAGAGAATATTGGATTTTCATTTGTTGCAATTTTCTAGCCACGTGCCATGGCACTGGTTTTAAGTACAGTACAACCCTTTAAATTAATATTTTTAAGTTATCATTGAAAATTAATTTAGAAGGGGTTATTAGTTTAAAGTCTTTTACCTAATAAAAAACATATCTATTTAATTTTCACTTTTTTTAAATCCCTCTATTAACCTTATAACCTTTAATTTAATAAAAATCTCCTTACAAATATATATTTTTAATATATTTAACCCTCTTTTAATTTAAAAATAAAAGATCTTAAATATGGTAACCTTTTACAAATTAACATTTTGAAATGCTTTCTAGTTTTTAAATATTATGTAATATATTTTGCCTTTTTTATCAAATTATTAATTTATGCGATAATTGGGATTGAAATTTTACACTAAGTTTTAAAATAAAATTATTAAGTACTATGATAGAGGGGTTTATTAAATTTTTCCGTTGACTCGCATTGAGACAACGATTTTTATTAACTTAAAGAGTTTATTAATTTACAATAGATTAATTTATAAGGCTACTATAGTTTGAAATGTCAAATTTGGAGATTTAAATTGCCTAAAATTATGCCTAATAAATATTGAATAGATATAATTTGTTAAAAAGTCATGTCGAACAGATATATTAATTTCAATAAATATAATTAGTTTAGAAGTGATGTTTAAAAGCCATAATTAATATGAAACAATACCTTTTAGACAAAAAAAATCTATTTAAAGTGTTCATTGGCCAATGCAAATGTACAAACTTTTGTGATTAAACCCAAAATCATTTCTTATGGTCCAATTACATGACAAGTTTTTGCAATCTTATTCTTTCTCTCCATTAAACCCAAAATCATTTCTTCAAGCTACCAAACAGTGGCCGATATTGCTCCTTCATCATCCTATTCTATTCCAGTTGTTACTGCAATCAATAACATCAATGCTTCATCTCTTGCTTTTGGATGTGGAGATGATGTTAACCACTCTTCACTTTCCATGGTCGCCAATGCGATACATGCTGAAAGCCTAAGTTCTCTGCATGTTAACAATGCGCAAAAACGTAAGCTCAATTCAAAACATGAACCAATGCTTAATTTTCCTATTTTCTATTCTTCCCTTGCCTGTTTTATTAATTCGTCCAATTATTTCTCTGTATTCATCTTTCGTTTCTTCATCTTTATCTTCATGTTAAACATTTTTCACTGCAGGTATCTTTTTTGAACCACTTAATCTTGGAGGCTTGGATTTTGCTTGCCGTTTTTGTTGTGCTAGAATGTGGCATCAAGAACGGATAAGAAATGCTAGTACCTTAGCTTCGTCTATCTTCGCATTATGTTGTAAAGAAGGCACAATTGTATTACCTTCAACCAAGCCAACACTTGCATTCCTAGATTCATTGCTAAATTATGAAAATAGGGGGACATTTTCTAGATTTCGAGATAATATTAGGCTCTATAATTCCATGTTCCAATTCACATCAATAGGTGGAACCATTGATCTTGCATCAACAACACCCCTGGGCCTTATGTTTTTAGGATTGGTGGTTAAATGCATCATCGTATTAGGTCTTTATAACCCCATACTGGACAGCAACCAATCTTCGCCCAACTGTATATATGTGACACATTGAATGAGGTTTCAATAGGCTTAAGGCCTTTTATTCTGATCACAGTCAAAGTATTGTTGATCCTGACATTGTTCATGGTTTGGTTCAAATGCTTGATGAAGTGAATGAGATTGTAAAAGTCTTTAGACTGGGAAGGGATAGATTTCTTGAAACCGACTACCTCCCAATTTGACTTCACTTAGTTGGGCGTAGACCTCAAGATGGTTCGCAGTATGATTTGTCAGTTCAAAGTGAAATTGCTGGTCTATTTGTTGGAGAAGATGAAGCTATGCAAGATAACCATGACATCATTGTTGATAGTCAATCAAATGGATTGCAAAGGATTAGTGAATTGCACCCATCTTTTATGTCCTTACAGTATCCATTGCTTTTCCCTTTTGGCAAACCTGGTTTCACCCTAGGCATGCAATATGCAAATGTGGATCAAAAGAACAACAAGAATAGAGGAACTTTGACAATGCTTGAATACTATGCTTCATTAATTCAACAAAGGAATGACACTAGTTGTACTTTGTTAAGGGGGAAAGTTGTTTCAACAATTCATTGTTGATGCGGTCCTTTGTATTGAGCGTATAAGGTTGCACTGGATATGAGATAATCAAAAACAATTACACTCTGAAATTTACCAAGGGGTAAAGGATGCGGTTAATAAAGGTGATGTTGATGCCCGAGCACTTGGGAAACGCATTGTTTTACCTTCAAGTTTCACCTCTGGTCTTTGATTTCTATTCCAAAATTACTAAGATGCTATGGCAATTTGTCGAAAACTTGGACATTCTGATCTATTCATAACTTTCACTTGCAATCCTAAGTGGCCTGAGGTTCCCAAAGCATTGGAAATGATCCCTAGGCAAAAAATCGAGGATAGACCTGATTTATTAGTTCGGTTGTTCAATTTGAGGTTAAAATGCCTAATGGATGAAATGACCAAAGATGGTTATTTTGGAGAGTTGTTGCGGGTAACTAATTCTTTCATATCCCATTCTACGTTCCATTGATATTAATCCTTTCCATGATTGTTCTTCCTTTTGATGATTCCGCACTTCTTTAATCATTTTGATTACCATTCCATATCTGTTCCTTTGCAGTTATTTACACAATTGAGTTTAAAAAACGAGGATTACCACAAGCTCATATCTTGTTGTGGTTGCACCCTGATGATAAGATTTCAAATCCTGCAACAATTGACTATCTTATATCAGCAAATATCCTTGATTAAAATCTTGATCCTATCGCATATGAGGCTGTTACAACTTTTATGATTCATGGTCCTTGTGGAATTCTTAACAAACGATCTCCATGGATGAAAAATGACAAGTGTTCCAAATTCTATCCTAAACCATACCATAATGAAACTATCATCCAAGATGATGGTATGCCACTCTATAGAAGGCTCCCTTTTAAAAGTGATGCGACGATTGTGAGGAAAAATGGAGTTGATTTAGATAGTCGATTTGTAGCCACACATAATGATGACTTGATTGTCAAACACCAAGCACATATCAATGTTGAAATATGTGGCAAGACTAAATCAATCAAGTACCTTTTTAAATATTTGAATAAAGGCTCAGATCGAGCCCGAGTTGTTTTGGAAGAATAAATAACTGCAGGAAAAAATGAAGTTGGTAATGGAAGGCCTCAATTCGATGAAATTAAAATGTTTCTTGATTGTAGATATATTTTTGCGCATAAGCATATTGGCGTATCTTCAATTTTCCTATGCATTACCAAGAACCTACTATTGTTCGATTGCCTGTGTATTTGTAAAATCAACACTTGATCACATTTCTTAAGGAGGCTAATTTGGAAAATGTTGTTGGCTCTTATAGGCAATACCGAGAGGGGGGTGAATCAGTTCTTAGCTAGCCTTAAGCCCGTTTTTCGGTTCTTATAAATTCTCTAGCCTATTTGAATATTTTCTAAGTTCTCTAAGCTAGGCAAGCATGCAATTCAAATTCAATACAATAAGCACAAATATGATTGCAAGTAATTAAAGAGAGTAGGGAAAGAGAAATGTACGCAAGTGATTTATAGAGGTTCGGCAACCTTGCCTACGTCCTCTACCTTGAGACGCTCCCAAGGATTTTCCCCAAATTCACTAACTTGAATTTGTGTTACACTCCCTCTTTTCAAAGCTCAAGAGAAACCTCTCTCTTTTTCTTAGGCTAAAGAGAAACCTCCCCTTTTACAAAGAATGGATTGGTTTACAAATGGTGCAATCAAAGAAGGCCTTTAAGTAGGCAAATGATTACAGAAATTAGGCACAAGTAAAAGCCTATACAAGATTTGTGCTAAGCAATACAAGATTTGTGGTAAGCAATACAAGAGATATGTGAGTGATGGAAGATGAAGACTTTGTAGCTCTTGATTTGTTGTTGAGGCTTGAGGAAGATGAATAAGATGATGAAAGATGTTGCTTGGTTGTTCCTCTTTCTTCCTTTAGCTTCTAAGCCTCTATTTATAGTCCCTTGGATGGTTTGTGGACGTTGGTTGGAGCCAAAACAGAAGCTAGCCGTTGTATCTCACAGAAACTAGCCGTTAGGGGCTTTCTGGCATAAAGGGATCGATCCTTTTACCAAAGGGTTCGATCCTTTCCTTTATTTTAGGCTTCTGAGGCATTCTGCCAAAAAGGGATCGATCCCTTTCCCTATGGGATCAATCCTTTTCTTCCAGAGGGCATTTTTCCTACACTTTTGGGTTAGAAATGATATGGCTTTTGATTTTAATTCAACCCAAAACATTTATAAGCTTTAAGGGAGTTTTTCTTGACTTTCTCAAATGAAAATATTGTCCAAAAACTTATAAGTAATTTTCTAAACTTATGTTCAATAATTCTTGAGAAAATTACTTAATATTGAAAACCATTTTATAAAGAATTAAGACCCATATGAATATATCATTAAATCATGGTCTTAAAGTTTGATATGAACACTTAAAAATGGATTGAGAAAATCATATGTGGTAAAGCAAATTTACAATATGAATTAAGACATTAAAGCTTACTTAAGTTTTTGTCATTTCAAAATATATATGGCAATTTAAAGCTAACAAATGTGTTGCGACAACCTCTGTTGCATAAAACCATGTTGACTGAGTGGATGGAAGCTAACAAGAAGTATCCTGAAGCTCGAAATTTGACCTATGCTGATTTTCCTACCAAATGGATTTGGTTGCCAAGGGAAAAAATTTGGAAAAAAAGAGAGCGAGGATTTGTGATTGGTCATGTGAACTTTATGCATCCGGCAGCTGAAGAAGTCTTTTTCCTTCGGCTGCTATTGAATGTTGTTAAAGGTGCAACTGATTTTGAAAGTTTAAGGAAGGTTGATGGTGTATTGCATGAATCATTTCGGTCAGCATGCGAAGCATTAGGCTTGCTTGGTGATGATAAAGAATGGCATGATGCTTTGCAACAAGCCTCTCAATGAGCAACAAGTCCTGAACTTAGACAACTATTTAGCACATTGATCTTATTTTGTGAGATACAAAATCCAATGTCTGTGGGAAAATAATTGGTTCTTGCTTGCAGAAGACATCCAATATAAATTCAATCGTCTATATGGTAATTCATTGATTGAAATATCATAAGATCAATTGAAGAATCACTTGTATTTGCTTAAAAAAGTAGAGATAACTGCTTCCGTTTCATATCCATTAATGAATTCGATACAGAGTTTCAAAATTTTAATTATTAACTATATATTAAGACAAGTTTAATTGTCTGAATGGCCAAATGGGCAAATGGTACTCAGTAAGGTCAGTCAATTATGTGGTTGTGCAGCGATGATCATGATATGTTCTCATTCCTAATCACAGAAACAACCTTCTGAAAATCACACAGAACATATTATTCACAACTCAAAAATTGCGGATACCTCTCACTTTCCTTGCCAAACAGGCAAACAATTAACTCCCAGACTGCCATTCCATCCAAGGCACTGTTCTTCCACAGTCCAGAAGATAATGAAGTTCTTGGCTTAATTAGGTAGCATAGCCATGCCCGAAGACAAACTAGGAGTTCAATATATATCAAGACACTAAACCTTTGACTTTCAGAAGTCTTGCAAATTGGAAAGAAAACAAACCAGTTTCATTTATATAGTTGGTATTTTATGGTAGCCTGTTTGTTCTAATTGAACAGGAAAAAGATCCCAAAAGCATAATTAAGTTAACGACAAACAAGCATAATTAAGTTAATGGCAAAGTAGATATAATTGCTTCTGTTTCATATCCATTAATGAATTCGATACAGAGTTTCAAAATTTTAATTATTAAGACAAGTTTGATCCAAAAAAGATAAGATTTTAACATATATTAGTCAAATACTTAACTTGAATTAATACTATTGCATTCTTAACTATTAACAATGAATTTTGTTACTATTTATTATTTTTTAAGAAATTTTTTAAAAAATTATTCTATGTAATATTTTTATATTTTAATACCAAAAAAAGTTATTATGGATATTTCATGAGTAACAAATATTTAAGTTAATAGATTTTTTAATAATAATTTAATAGAACAATTTTTTATATTGTCAAATTTATAATTTTGGACCAATATGTTCATTTCTCAAACTAATAGGTTAAAATTACAATATGATAAAACCTAAAAGACCTCAATAAAATTTACCTTTTACAATCTCAATTTTCATATTTTTGGTCCCTTCGACACGCTTTTTCTCCCATATCTTTTTTCTTGTTACTTTAAAAAATGGTTATTTGCTTATAATTATTTATTTTAATATAAATATCATTCAATCTCTCTGTTTTATTAGTTAATTGAATCCTTGATTATTCATTCCCTTTACGTTGCTGGTTTTTTATACAAGGAGAAACCCATGGCCCAAATCAATTATTTATGATTCCAAAAGGTACATGCATTTTTATCATTTTTTTAGTTCATGTAACTCTTAAGTGTGTTATCTTCATAAATAACACATGTTTGTACCATATTAATAAATGAAACATAAATGCACTAATCTTTTGTTTGAATCGCTATAAGATTTGAAATAACCTTTTGAAAATGAGAATATGAAGGATTAGTTTAGTGCTATAAGGTTTAATTGAATTATTAAGTAAGGATGATTCATAGTAAAAAATTTTCTGTTCAAATTCTTACCAAGTAAAATTTTTTTTAGTCAGTGCCAGTCACATAATATGACCAAAAATAAATTTCATACCTAATATCATATTAGAACACATCATGTTAAAAAAAAAAAAACCCTTTTGACAACGAGGACATTTAAGAGTCATATACATAGATATAAGAGTCATACATTTGTGAAGAGAATATTGGATTTTCACTTGTTGCAATTTTCTAGCCACGTGCCATGGCACTGGTTTTAAGTACAGTACAGCCCTTTAAATTAATATTTTTAAGTTGCCATTGAAAATTAATTTAGAAGGGGTTATTAGTTTAAAGTCTTTTACCTAATGCGTTCTTATTGTCATAAAAAACATATCTATTTAATTTTCACTTTTTTTAAATCCCTCTATTAACCTTATAACCTTTAATTTAATAAAAATCTCCTTACAAATATATATTTTTAATATATTTAACCCTCTTTTAATTTAAAAATAAAAGATCTTAAATATGGTAACCTTTTACAAATTAACATTTTGAAATGCTTTCTAGTTTTTAAATATTATGTAATATATTTTGCCTTTTTTATCAAATTATTAATTTATGCGATAATTGGGATTGAAATTTTACACTAAGTTTTAAAATAAAATTATTAAGTACTATGATAGAGGGGTTTATTAAATTTTTCCGTTGACTCGCATTGAGACAACGATTTTTATTAACTTAAAGATTTTATTAATTTACAATAGATTAATTTATAAGGCTACTATAGTTTGAAATGTCAAATTTGGAGATTTAAATTGCCTAAAATTATGCCTAATAAATATTGAATAGATATAATTTGTTAAAAAGTCATGTTGAACAGATATATTAATTTCAATAAATATAATTAGTTTAGAAGTGATGTTTAAAAGCCATAATTAATATGAAACAATACCTTTTAGACAAAAAAAATCTATTTAAAGTGTTCATCGGCCAATGCAAATGTACAAACTTTTGTGATTAAACCCAAAATCATTTCTTATGGTCCAATTACATGACAAGTTTTTGCAATCTTATTCTTTCTCTCCATTAGACGGTCCATTTACTAACAATGGGTTGGCATAAGCTTAAAATTGAGCTGCATTATCAAAGAAGAAGCCCACTCCACCACCCTAAACTTTTTTTTTGGTGAATCACCCTAAACCTTCAGTTTTAACTAGACATGACAAATCGTTTAGATAAGTGAATTAAGTTTTCTATTTTTTTATAAATAAACAAATTTTAATCATTACATATTAAATTAAGTAAACATTTTTTGGATCCTACATGAAACTCTTTTTTCTTGATATACCTTTATCTATTTTTTAAATTCAAATGAGTTTAAGTCTAATTATTAATTATATTTTATGTGAAATATAAATTGACTGTTAAAGTATCATATAGAAATGACACTGCTTCTTTTGTTATTGTTGATGGAAAATTTAATCAAATTCTCAATTGCACAGCTCAACAATTATTTAAAATGAAAAATGAGGTTATTTTGTTTTTACAATAATTTTTTAAATTTAATTCATATTAATAATTAATTATTTTAATTTAAAATCTATATAACTTATTTATAGGAAGATGGTGATGCCAAAGTAGAAAAAAAATATTGGAAGGATTAATAGGCCTCTATATTCGAAGTGTAGTTGAATTTGATTACAACTTTTATCATGAGAGTGCCCGTGTCTATAATATAATTTATGCGGAAGGGAGCTGATAATTACTTGACAAAATACAAAAAAGGTAAATATTCATATGTAGGTATGTAAATAAAATACCAACCTATATGCATAATATTTTGACAATCAATATAGCTGACAAATATGAATATTCTTCAAACTCCTGCAAAAAAAGTATGTGCACCCGAAGAAGGTTTCATGTACATTAATTAATCAATTAAAACTAATTTATCTCATAAATAAATAAAATTTATTTTAAATTATATACAAAATTGTCAGTGTATGAAAAAAAGGCTGCACAAGATGAAGATGCTCAAAACTAAGACATTTTTTGCGGTGATAAAACTTGTAATTTTTAATTTAACCATTGTATTAGTTTTTTTTAATATTATTATTTTAGATATTTGGACAAAACTATTTATATATTTCATTATTCATTAATTATTATTTAAAAATTTTAAAATGATTTACTATTTATTTTTCAAAATTATTAAATTTTATTCTAATTTATTATTTTGAATGTTTTATATTTATTACAAATTTTATTTGTATATGTAAACAAATAGATTTAATATATAATATTTCTATAAAAAGACATATTTAGATAAAAACATACGTGCACCGCCAAGGTCACAAATTAGATATATAAATGTTATAGTTTTTTTTTTCTTTTTCCATACAATATTTGCTTAAAAAAGTAGAGATAATTGCTTCCGTTTAATATCCATTAATGAATTCGATACAGAGTTTCATATCCATTAATGAATTTGATACCGAATGGGCAAATGGTACTGAGTAAGGTCAATCAATTATGTGGTTGTGCAACGATGATCATGATATGTTCTCATTCTTAATCACAAAAACAATCTTCTGAAAATCACACAGAACATATTATTCACAACTCAAAAATTGCGGATACCTCTCACTTTCCTTGCCAAACAGGCAAACAATTAACTCCCAAACTGCCATTCCATCCAAGGCACTGTTCTTCCACAGTCCAGAAGATAATGAAGTTCTTGGCTTAATTAGGTAGCATAGCCATGCCCGAAGACAAACTAGGAGTTCAATATATATCAAGACAATAAACCTTTGACTTTCAGAAGTCTTGCAGATTGGAAAGAAAACAAACCAGTTTCATTTATATAGTTGGTATTTTATGGTAGCCTGTTTGTTCTAATTGAACAGGAAAAAGATCCCAAAAGCATAATTAAGTTAACGGCAAACAAACATTTTCTTTGTTTTTAAGTCCCTACGTCCCAAAAGCTTTGTATTTTGTATGCTATGCCTATATAAAGACCTTCTAACAAGAGTGATTCAACTCAAAGCCTACAGCAATAATCTAGTTGTTCAAAACAATGGACCTTTCCAAGTTTTTCATTGCCATTTTCATTTTCCAAGTGTTGTTCCCCTGCCATATGTCAATCCAGGCAGCTCCTGGAAACTCAAACCTCTTCCGAGAATATATAGGAGCTGAGTTCAAAAATGTCAGATTCACTGATGTTCCTATTAATTCCGATGTCGAATTCCATTTCATTCTCGCATTTGCCATAGACTATGACACCTCAGGTTCTCCTTCTCCAACAAATGGGAAATTCAATGTCTTTTGGGACTCTGACAACCTCAGCCCTTCCCAGGTTTCTTCCATCAAGAGCCGCCATTCAAATGTTAAAGTGGCCTTAAGTCTAGGAGGGGACAGTGTGAGAGGTGGCTATGCTTACTTCAACGCTTCCTCTGTAGACTCTTGGGTTTCAAATGCAGTTTCTTCTGTCACAACTATTATGAAAAAGTACAACTTGGATGGAATTGACATTCACTATGAGCACTTCCATGCTGACCCTGCCACTTTCGCTGAGTGCATTGGACGCCTTATAACAACCCTCAAGAAGAATGGAGTAATCTCTTTTGCTTCCATAGCTCCATTTGACGATGATGATGTTCAAAGACATTACAAGGCCTTGTGGAAAAGCTATGGTCACCTCATAGACTATGTCAACTTCCAATTTTATGCCTATGATAAAGCAACAACAGTTTCTCAGTTTTTGAATTACTTCAACACCCAAAGCTCTAACTATAATGGCGGTCAGGTTTTAGTTAGCATCATTAGTGATGGAAGCGGTGGCTTGACAGCAGGAAACGGCTTCTTTACTGCCTGCAGTGTGCTCAAGAGTCAGAACAAACTCCATGGTATATTTGTTTGGTGTGCAGATGAATCTAAGAGCGACGATTTTCGCTATGAGAAGCAAGCACAAGCTCTCCTTGCAATTGCCCACTAGTATTTGTGTGGTATCTATGCAACCTAGACCTTGTATGCTTTTATAAAAGCACTAAATATGAATAAAACTCTAGGGTAAATGAGACAACTCACTTGCCTTTTTTATGTCAGGAATGATAACAGAGTAAAGTTTAAAGGTTAATGGGTTCCTTAGGCCTGATTTACCATAAAAACTTGTTTGGACTGCATGTCAAACTAAGCCTAAGAATTTGTTCAAAATAATTCACAGAAAAGTTTCAGTTTTGGAATCTTCTTAAGCATAGTCTCAAATTTGTTACTTCTTCGTGATCTTTCTTCTCTGTTAAGAGGAGCGAAAAGTTCATATGAGACTGCTTTACCCTGCAAGAGAATGACATTTCTGATCTGAAACAAAACAAAACGTTCTGTTATATTCAATAATGTATGATATTAATATCTGGGATAGTTGAAAGGCTCGGAAAGGAAGATCATTGATTAAGGTCAGTCATTCTGCTGAGCTGCAAATTCGGTAGTTACGTATTTAATTTATTTTCACCATCGCAAGCTGGGTAGAATGAGATGTATTTGTTGTATTGTCGCTCTTTTCTTTTCTTGCTCTAAAATGGCAATGGAAATGTCTGTGTCATCCATATCCTACAGCGGTACTATGTAGTTTTAAATTTTAAGTGTCTATATAAATCGTAATTTATTATTGCTTAAAACATATTAATATCGGATACTAAGTATATAATTAATACTATTATGTCTTTTACATTTTTCTCACGAGGAAAATGTACACATCCACGCTGAAATGTGAAATTACACACTCATGATTGCAGATGTGGCCTCTCTTCATCACCGCTTCTGTGTCATTTCTTTTATTCTTTCTCAAGCATACGATGATAGGAGGATAATCTTCTTGCTCATGTAATAATATAATACAATAGTATGGAATCTCTATTTCTCTTTTTCTTTTTCTTTCTAAATTTATGTTTAGTCATGTTTTTAGTTTTCTAGTCCTTCCTCTGCGTTTGCATCTCTGTGTTCTCTGCAAAACTCTACACCGTAGCCAGAATTTTGATCATATATATAACTGACTTTGGTATTTCGCTGAGTTCTTTGTCGACAAATTTATCCGATTCCGGTTCTTAATACAATCAAATAGCATACGCCATTCGTGTTTTTTTTTTAAAGAAAAAGAGTTTGTTTGTTTGTTTTTCTTCTTAAAGAAATTATTCTTTGGGCAGCTGAATATTATTTTGGTTTTCAATTTTTGTTTGATTTTAAGAATTACCCTTTTTGAACTTTTATGATGATAGTTAGTTAAGTTGAATTTTTGGGTAGAGAGACATTCATTTGTTGTCTGAACTGAACATTGTGCATTGCAATATTAATAAAGTAATTATGATAACCATTGGAGCAAGATGGAGTAATTTATTCTTGAGTTTCTTAACAGGATCCTCAACACATACATGGCAGCCCATCATGACTGCCGATACTGCCACCTCAACGCAATTACCCCTTTAAACGTGATGTTGGTGACACGTTTAAAGGAATAATTGTACAAAATATCTTATGTTTTACTCTGGAAAAAATTCTGCTGATATCTTCAAAATTTTAACATAATTCAATTTCAATCCATTAATTTTGAAAACAGACATTTTAATCCAAAATATATATGATTTTAACATATATCAGTTAATTATTAAACTTGAATTAATAATATTGCATTCTCAAGTATTAACAATGAATTTTGTTATTATTTATTGTTTTTAAGAAACTTTTTAAAAAATTATTCTATGTAATATTTTTATTTTTTTATACCAAAAATGTTATTATGGATATTTCATTAGTAACAAATATTTAATTTAATAGATTTTTTAATAATAACTTAATAGAACAATTTTTTATGTCTGTCAAATTTATAATTATGGATCGAAATGTTCATTTCTTAAACTAATAGATTAAAATTGAATTATAGTAAAATTTTGAAAATATCAATAAAATTTACCTTTTACAATTTCAATTTTCATATTTTTTATCCCCTCCACATGCTTTTCTTCCCATCTCTTTTTTCTTGTTACTTAAAAAAATGGTTATTTCCTTATAATTATTTATTTTAATATAAATATCATTCAATCTCTTTGATTTATACTTAATTGAATCGTTGATTATTTATTCCCTTCATGTTGCTGGTTTTTATACAAGAAGAAACCCATGGCTTAAATCAATTATTTATGATTATAGAAGGTACATGTGTTTTTATCAAATTTTTTTTTAGTTCATGTAAAGCTTAAGTGTGTTATCTACATAAATAGCACATGTTTTTCTTTTGTGTAAACCATAGGAATCCATTTTTTTAAGAACAGATTATTTTGTACTGTACATGTGTATTTATATGTAATTTTGATTTTTTTATTATATTTGTAAATTTTAAGTAAATAGTGATGTGGGCCCCACTTGAATTTTGTGCCCAGATATACCTATATATGATTAAAGGAACAGTGTATATATGGTGTAATAATGATATTATGAAAATTTTGATACCAAAATACCCTGTTTGCATCATTTTGTGAAGTATAGCAAACAAATTAGAAAAAGACAATTACATCTCGAGGGTATTTTCATAAATTACACCTAAACTAAAATGAATTGGGACGAAGTAAAAATACCATGTTATTCTACATGAAAATTAGTTTAAGATAGCAATAATAGATTTATCAAATCAGTTGGAGAAATTCACCGGCAGGTCGCGAGGGTAAAATCGTAATTTCTCATTATCCATGTACCTTGCGTCAACGAAACCACTTCTAATCATCAAGATACAGTAAATAAGATTAATTGGTGCTGGAATCTGAAATTTTGGAGCACTATTACACGGTTTTTACAACAATGGAACCATAAGGGCAAAATTGTCCGAAATTTACATAACTAAGAGCATTTTGGTCATTTTACCCACTTCCAAAATTTTCTTCATAAACCCATCAGTTGTTGACCGACACTATTCATGGTCTTCTTCAAGCCTCCCACTCCACCATAAGTGAAGAAAAGAATAAAGAAAAATACAAGCCATCCTAGTCAACTATATACACAAAATTTAAACACAATTATAACTAGAAAAAAATTCTATTCTCTCTCCTCTACTTGCCCATACCAAAAGTTCATTGTATAATCCACAATTCAAGGAGAAAGAGAGCCACAAAGTCTCAGTCAAGTGAGGTACATTACCATCCTTTATGTTTTTTTGAATTTTAATGGTGTAAGAATGTTCATCTAAGCTAGCTAAGTGTGTCTATATCATTGGTTTTGACTAAATGGAACAAAATGAAATTATGCCATTAGAGGGAGAATTTGGCCATGGAGGGAATAATAGGATAATATTTTGTGAATTTTATATGCGTTAATATATTCTCTATATTGATGTTTTATGCCTAATAGAGCTTACTAATGTTTATTTTATGTTTTAGGTATTAAATATCAAAGTTGGAATTAAAAGGAGCTAAAAAGAGCAAAGTGTACATTTTTCCGTCCAGTTCAAAATATTGATGAATTTAACCAACATAACGACTTGATATCAAGAAGTGGCCTTCATAAAAGTTGTAGAGAACTCCTCAAGGTTTTCGGAATGTATAAGATCGTGAAAATCGGAGTTCGTTTGATGGGTCAAACATTTGGACAAAATCAGTACGAAATTATAGGCAGAAAAACGAGATTACAGAAGAAATTCTAACAAAGCAAGGCTAAGACAAGATTTGGTTAAGACAAGATATGTCTGAAAATTTTGTTATGTCTTAAAGTTTTAATTAGTTTTAAGACAATATAATAAAGGAGGAAAACAGAGTTTAAGTAGAAAAAAGAACTGTAAAGAGAGAGAAGTTCTAAAAGGAGTTTGAGTCAAATTAAAACTCTTCTCAGACTCCTACTCTAATTTAGATTCTTAGGCCTATATAAAGAGCACATTGGCTCTCACAAAAATCAGATCTCTCTTCCCCTTCTTCTCTCTTGTATAGTTTTAGAGTAGATTCAATAAAAAATTTTATTTTTATTATTTTGCTGATTTCTTTATTATTTTTAATTTTGATTTTGTTTTCTTTATTTAAAGTAATATTGTTTGTGTGTTCTTGCTTACTAGTTTATAATCTTGATTAGTAATTCTGATTTTATATTATTAAAGATTGCTTTTTTGACTGTTTCTTGCATGATATTTGTAATCTTTATATATATATTGTGAGACCCGATTTTATTACGCTGTACACTATATGTTGTAAATAATTGATAGTGGAATTTAAATAAGGATTCAATGTAAATTTCCACTCTCAATTTGGAATTATGGGATACATAAATTATCATATGGTGTATTGAGATGAGACCAATATTGAATGATGAATTTAGAGTATAGAAGGAAGAAAGAAAAGAAATCTGAAAGTTAAAATGGAAGTGTGATTCTCATGGGATATGATACAAATACATGAGTTATAAGAGAAGGGAAAATTTATTATTGTGTATGTGAATTATTAATTGAATATATGGTTGAATTTTTATTGGTTGAAATATACATTAAAGGTGGCAAAATAAATCAAAGAAAGTGCAGCCAAAATGGACTGCAGTGCGCCACTTTTGCTAGCCATTTTGTTGAATGGCTGGAAAAATTTTAAAGGAAAAATAAGATACAATTGATTGTATAAAATACAATAAAAAGGGAAGAAAATTGAAGATGAACATGAGGCTAATTTAATTGGCTGGAAAAAAAAAATGGAACAAGAAACGTGCAGCCAAGTAAAGGAGGGACTGCACGTCAACTATTGATGCAGCCTTGGTACCGATTTTCAGATTGAAATTAAAGGAATTCAATCATGATTTTGTAGTATAAAATCTGCGATATGAGTAGTATAAAAGGATGGGAAGATAGAAACAACATGTGTTTAAATTTCAGTGGATAAAAAAAAAATTACCAAAGGGTCATGGAACTTGGTCAAAAACGGATAGCAACAAGCAATGTATCCCACACCATTCTTCTTGCTGCAAATGTCTTCACCATTTAATGCATTTTAAGACTTGAAATGAAGAAGGAAAATGGATAGGAGGCTAAGTGGCAAAGCATGATAGGCTAGCATGAATAAAAGATTAGATTGAAAATAAAACTTCAGCAAAATCTTCTTCTCCCACCGATTCCTCTGCTATCCACGAGCCATCAGTTTTATATTGCATTTTGGGTTCTGTTTGGCTTCCGTTCATCCAAGGAAAAGCAGCAAAAATTATACACACATGATACTTAATCATCTAAGCCTTCACCATCAACCTTTCCTCCATCAATTGAATAGCCAAGAAAGCCAAGAAGAGGGACTGAACGTGAGACAGAAAAATATTCTGTTTTAGGAGTGAATTTCGGTCAAGGTGAGTTTTTACAAGTCTATGGTTTACTTGATATTACATGATGAATTTTTATAATTCTTAGCATGAGAAGCATGATCCTAGCATTAATTTAGTTAAGCTTTATTAGATCATGGAATTGGCACAAGTTGAGGAAAGAAAAGAAACAAAATGCTAAGTGTAGATTACAATTCTGCTGGAAGAACTGTCCTGTCCGAGCCCAATTGAAAAATTCAGTTTGGGGGTTTTAGAAAGAAATAAATTCTGGAAAAATTACGAAAGATATCCTCATGAGTTAGAAAAAATTAAGTTTTGGAATTACCTAATTTGGAGTTGTATAGCCTGAGATATAGGCAGCTGAACACAGGGCACTCAGTGCAGTAGGCGAGATGCTCAGTGGAAACTTTGAAAAATTTTAGAAAATAGCACAAATTTAATTTGGCTGCAAGCTTTATGTTTCTGGAAAGGTAAATGAGTCTAGAATAATATGGTTCTAAGTTTGCACAATTTGAACAAACCTATCTTGAGATATGACCCAATTTGTACATAAAGGTCAGTATACAATCAGCCAGAATGCATCTGGAAACAGGGTAACTTTGAGGAATTATTAAAAATAATTCCGAAATGATACAATAATGAAACTCACTATTCTGAATAGGGAATTGGATTATGATTCATATGGTCTTAGATTCATAATTTTTGGATGTCCCTATAATCAGAAATATAATTTTTAATGCACAAAGGTCAAGAAACCATCCTGCAATATGGGTCAGAATTGGGCTGAACTTTGAAAAGTTGTGAGAAACAATATGGAATGAACTAGAAAATGGGCCTTATACTCCTGGATAGGAAATTAACTCAGATTACATAAAAAAATTGACTGTGCATTAATCAGAGTTAGATATTTTCCGTTATGAATAGAAAGGCGTTGATAGGTCTAAAATTCTTATAAAGAATAATTCTACCTTAATGAGTAGGATTTTTAAGAATAATTAGTGTATATGTATATTTCGAAATTGTTTCGGAATTGAACTTGTACGACTTATCTTTTGCAGCTTCGAAGCTAAATCCACGAAATGGGAAAGGAGATGAATAAGGACCTAATCAGTGGTCCAAGGTCACAAAGTGTATAGTTTGAATGAAAACAC